>JARACY010000806.1:0-75293 GCA_029255725.1 Scrobipalpa atriplicella | reverse complement strand
AGACGCAGAACCAGAGTCGTCGATGTCGGAAAACGAATCACGAAACTGAAGTGGGGGGTGGGCAGCAGGACACTTGGCTCGTCGGAACGACGGACGGTGGACCAAGGCGGTTTTTATTTACGGAGTGGCTGGCTGCCGATATCATCAAAACGTCCATTAGGCAGACCACCAGCCAGATGGACAGATGATATAGTGGCGATCGAGGAAAAACAGTGGATGCGAGGGGCACAAGGCCGTGGTAGATGGCGTTTAAAAAAAGAGGCCTATACTCAGCAGTGGGTAGATGTAGGCTGATATAGATAGATAGGCACCTACCTAACAATGAAAAGAAATAATCGAAAGAAAGACTCTTTTCCTATTCTACGCAAGTGCTAACTTCTTTTGACTGAACGACCTCATCAATCACCGTATTCCTAGAATAGCTAAAATCAGGCTATTTGACTAAAGATATTACGAAGTTTCTAAGAGTTAGGTATTTTGCTTGACAGCAGAAATAAGCAAAGGCATATTAGGTATTTTGCGCAAAACTCTACCAAGCAGATAATAAGAAAGTTATCACAGTAAAATAGACTACAAAAGCTAAATTAGCCATTATACAGTTTAGTGTTTAATAAGTATATAAAAATAAGTACACAAAATATAATACTATTCTTTACATATCATGCTCTACTCAGATCAAATCATTTCTAATACCCTGTATTATTTGGAAGAGAGACATACCTACCTATATATTATATCGTATCGACACCGGAACAAGCACAACTCGATACGACGAGCGAGCTGCAGGATGTTTACAGAAACTACCTTATATGAAATGAAATATTATATTCCTAGGATAAAACTAATTTCTATAATATATTTAGTTTTATTTAATTTTGAAAAATAATCCTTGAAGCTACCGTACCTACATTATTACTTAAATGAAATATGATTTTTTTCTATAATTTCTATGATAAGTATATCGGGTTTATTTCATTTGGTGAAAGAATATTCTATATGAAACTTTACCCTAGGCTTATGAAATAAGATATGTTAGGCATTTCATTTCTATGATAGAACCTGATATAATTTCTATGGTTTATCAGGTGTAGGTATGTCTTATAAACCGTAGGCAAATAAAAATGACCGGATTTAAAAATAATCGCTATGTAGCACTTGCTACGCCGTAGCAACCGTAGCAAAGTAATAGGAATTTAAGTGGAAGGTCCCAACCGATTTTGTGTAGGTATGGTAGGTAACCTTTAAATAACCCTGATATTAATAAATAACCCTCATTTATTAAAATGATCCATAAAGACTGTAAAATGCCGTATTTATTCAAAAATACCCTTAAAGACTGTGAAATTTAGTGAAAAGAGTTAGACTTATACATGATAATAATGTTTAGCTATAGATGTTAATAATGTAGCACGCTGACGTCACGCCTAAAGCCAACACCCACGGGTGAAATTAGCTTTCACAAGAGCGCATTCATCATTATTATCGGTACATGCCATCACTGCCTACACTCTTGGCTGGCGACCTTTAGGTACAGGGAAACGGGGCACGCTCAATATTAACTTGATAAAATGATACGCCGTTTGAACAATCATCTGATTGGGTTAGGGTATTTTTGAATAAATACGGCATTTTACAGTCTTTATGGATCATTTTAATAAATGAGGGTTATTTATTAATATCAGGGTTATTTTAAAGGTTACCTACCATACCTACACAAAATCGGTTGGGACCTTCCACTTAAATTCCTATTACTTTGCTACGGTTGCTACGGCGTAGCAAGTGCTACATAGCGATTATTTTTAAATCCGGTCATTTTTATTTGCCTACGGTTTATAAGACATACCTACACCTGATAAACCATAGAAATTATATCAGGTTCTATCATAGAAATGAAATGCCTAACATATCTTATTTCATAAGCCTAGGGTAAAGTTTCATATAGAATATTCTTTCACCAAATGAAATAAACCCGATATACTTATCATAGAAATTATAGAAAAAAATCATATTTCATTTAAGTAATAATGTAGGTACGGTAGCTTCAAGGATTATTTTTCAAAATTAAATAAAACTAAATATATTATAGAAATTAGTTTTATCCTAGGAATATAATATTTCATTTCATATAAGGTAGTTTCTGTAAACATCCTGCAGCTCGCTCGTCGTATCGAGTTGTGCTTGTTCCGGTGTCGATACGATATAATATATAGGTAGGTATGTCTCTCTTCCAAATAATACAGGGTATTAGAAATGATTTGATCTGAGTAGAGCATGATATGTAAAGAATAGTATTATATTTTGTGTACTTATTTTTATATACTTATTAAACACTAAACTGTATAATGGCTAATTTAGCTTTTGTAGTCTATTTTACTGTGATAACTTTCTTATTATCTGCTTGGTAGAGTTTTGCGCAAAATACCTAATATGCCTTTGCTTATTTCTGCTGTCAAGCAAAATACCTAACTCTTAGAAACTTCGTAATATCTTTAGTCAAATAGCCTGATTTTAGCTATTCTAGGAATACGGTGATTGATGAGGTCGTTCAGTCAAAAGAAGTTAGCACTTGCGTAGAATAGGAAAAGAGTCTTTCTTTCGATTATTTCTTTTCATTGTTAGGTAGGTGCCTATCTATCTATATCAGCCTACATCTACCCACTGCTGAGTATAGGCCTCTTTTTTTAAACGCCATCTACCACGGCCTTGTGCCCCTCGCATCCACTGTTTTTCCTCGATCGCCACTATATCATCTGTCCATCTGGCTGGTGGTCTGCCTAATGGACGTTTTGATGATATCGGCAGCCAGCCACTCCGTAACCGCCTTGGTCCACCGTCCGTCGTTCCGACGAGCCAAGTGTCCTGCTGCCCACCCCCACTTCAGTTTCGTGATTCGTTTTCCGACATCGACGACTCTGGTTCTGCGTCTTATCTCCTATTATGTAGGTGCAAAGGCCTACATAAGTCTATTCACTGTTTGTTTCCTCTTTGTCACACGTTACTATGGAAAATCACGAATGTGTAAGTAATTCCATACGTCTAAGATGTTTTGTTGCTTCATAAAATATCATATTTTTTTCCTTATATTATAACTATGCTTGACTAACTGAAGTATGTTTGTGGAAATACTATTTTTGACGAACCTTCTCCTTCTTCTGTCGAGTGGGTTTCGAGCAATGACGAAGGAAAAGTTTCGAGTCGATCGACCCGATGACGCATCTAGCTATTACGGGTAGCTCGCTCGTGGCGCAATTTAAACTTTGGAACATTAGCATAATCTTAAAAAAATAAACAAAGTATGAAATCTCACATTCCCCGGATTTCCCCTTTTTGCAATAACAATAACAAAACCACATACAATCGCAGCCAAGGCCGATCACATCGTGAATATATTTTTGTACTTTATCACGTAGATTTTATCACGTAGTTTATCACTCAACGGCATTTACCACCTGCAGTTAAATTTTACAGTTTCGCTGAATTTTACAGTCAGTGATTGGACAATCAATTTGTTGAATTAAAACTAACAATAAAGACATATCGTAAAAGTTACGCATTTAATTTGGTTGAAGAGATAAAACTAACAATAATAGTAGATTTTATTACGTGGGAGTAAAATAATATTTTTAAGGCGAGGGCGTTTTTTTGAATCCAGAGCGAAGTGAGGGATTCTAGAATAGAATCCCGAGCGTAGCGAGGGATTCTAAAGTAGAATCCTGAACGTAGCGAGGGATTCAAAGTACGTCGCCCGAGCCAAAAATATTTTTGCTCCCGAGTGATACACTCTACTTTTCATCCCCCTCTATGAGAAAAAAAGGCGCCTAACTAACACTTGTAAATTTAAATATAATAGAATAAGAATGTTATTGGTAATTTCACTGCTAGAAGACCTCATTTTGAATATTTAATAATTCGTAAAAAGAGTCGAATACACGGGCTCCCTATAAAACCCTGCTGCCCACTCGTGCCGTAGTTCGTGCATTTTCAATTATTTTTATTTTATCAGCCGTCGCGCAGTCTAACCAGCCAGTATACCATTATTTGAATTCGACATCTAACTATTTTGTTTTCACTCCGCGTCAGTCATGCCAAATCAAGAAAAAAGAAAAAGAGGTTCGAAATTCAAAAAGTGCGATTAAAAGTTCTTTTAATCGCACTTATTTTCATAAAGAGGATTAAAATCTCATTTTTACCCTGCTGGGACAGTCTCTAGCAAAGAGTAGAGTAATAGTACCTATGTCGCTTAGAAGCATCAACTTTAGGCGCACTTATATGCGATTAAAGTCGTCGTTTTCGAATAGATGGGATGAAAATGAGATTTAAACTGAGTTTATTGTACCGTAGACTATTCACGTTGGAAAACATGTGGTAGAAAATAAATAGGTAAATATCATTTGTAGTAATTTAGTTAAAAAAAGTACCTAACATAGGTACGTTTTTATGAGTTTTATGATGCAGTAGAGAAATTTTCACAATTAAGCTTAGAAGCAAGAGTAGATGGTAGAAATCTCTTTCTACATTTAGACACTTATGCACAACACTGGATTTTTTACGTGAGGTATCTATTCTGTATGGTAAAGCAGGTCCTACGTCAGATAGATAAAGCGTGTTGTTGTAATTTAGTTAATTAGAGCTAAGAGGCTACCCTACATATACAGGGTGTAAAAAAAAGTACTACGTTCCTTTAAACCACATGTTCTACTGATGATACCAAACAACTTTCCCAAAGCAAAAAAAAATTAGCTCGAAAAAAAAAAAAATTGCCTTGTCCATACAAAACTTAAAATCGCGGAAAGCATATTTGTATGGAAAAGGCATTTTTTTTTTCAGTCAAAAATTTTTGCGCTTTGGGAAAGTTTTTTGGTATCATCAATAGAACATGTGGTTTAAAGGAACGTAGTACTTTTTTTTACACCCTATATAGTAATCTGTGGAAGCTACACACACAGCCTCCGGCGGAAATCTTACCGCCTCTTCGTCATATCGTATAGCATAAAGTGCTATTAGTGCCTCTTCCACGAATCATTAAGGTACCACTATGTATAATATTAAAATACCTACGTACCTACTTAATTAAATTTAGATTCTTAGAAATAATAGGTACAATCTGAGTTTGGTGATGTGGTCATTATTATCTCATTTCATCCCAAAAAGAGGCGCTACGAGATTCATAAAAAAATTGGCACTTATTGATTTAAGACTCGTATTAATAATCAGCTCTTGAGACTGACAAAGAGTTTGAGTTCATATCAGAAATGTCATTTCAGTACAAAACGGCCAGTTAGATTCATACTTAATATTGAGATCACTTCGTAAATACGAGCCTTTGTCCAATTCACAGGGCTACCTGCATACATGCTAATGTATGTATACTTCTCATTATCACTGTGCTTATTAGGTACATTTAATGTTCAAAATCACTCGTTCAAATTGTCAAATTCAATGGTCTTTGGACCTCCATCCTTTGCACAAAAGCTCCAACGGGTGAATAACTCTGAATAGAATGCTTTCGGATTTGCCCACGTGATCCAATATGGTGGAAAAGTAACATGAAAGAGATCCAAGCGGACACTAGGTGCTTTCCAGTATAACAAGTTCGATCGTTCATTGAATGATTGAGTTGAGTTTGAAGAGTAGGGAATCCGCTAGGTGGTCCACTCTACTAGTTGAAACAGCAACTCTTTATGAAATGATAAGAAAGCATGAATGTATGGAAATAGGATGTAACCTATGGTCCTATTTAGGCTGTGGTTGAAATATATAGATTGAAGTTAGGTAATTATGTTATACTTTATTCATGTTATGATCATGAGTTACTAAGGCTCGTATTTATAAAGCCATCTCAAGATTGAGAGCAATATTGAGTGTGGATTTAACAGGTCATTTTGTATTGGAATGACGTTTCTGATACGAATTCAAACTCGCTGTCACTCTTGAGAGCTGATTATAAATACGGGCCTTAGTTTTTAATAGCATGACCGAAGTTCATTATTCTTATGTTGCATGCTCTTAAGGCGTGGTTGTGTGTAAATATCTTCATCGCAAGTTGAGTTAATTTTATACGATACCTCAGGTAATATAAGTAAGGCTCTATCAGAAATCGCCCCGGGCGTAAAACACCGCTCCTCTCGGAAATATTTTTACGGTAAATCCTATCAACCACGACCCCTCTAGAGCCACAACAATATTATTTAAGCCAAGGTATCTATCGATTATGTATATAGGTAAAGAGATTTTACATAAAACTTTTTACTTTATTTTTACCTAGCTTCGTGAGAATTTATCAACATGTAGCGAAAAGGGTGTATCCCTCTGAAAAATGTGAATCTGACCATGAAACTGAATAACTTTTGAGTTTTTTAAACCACACGCCCGCATAATTACAGAATAAAAATACCTCAATATATAAGATTGAGTTTGAGGCCAGGTTGAGTTTAATTTACCCATAGAAATTAGAAACTAGGGCTAGGAAACACTCCGACTGCACTAAAGATGGTATCATTCCAGACAAAAGTTGAAACTTTTAATGCTACAAATAGATCATTATCGAGCCATAAAAGGCAGAAGCGCCAATAATATTCCAAACGCTTTCGATCTTCTGCTGTGGAAGATTTTTGGCGCTTATGATGTTCTACCTCCGTCAAACCTCCGTCAAGTATCGTACTTACCTACTTACTCAACCCCTAAATATAATAACTATTATGGACAAAGGAAATACGAATACCTACTAACGGAATTCCTGAACGAGCTGCCTACGGACGTATTAAACAAAGTATTAGAAAACCCCAAGTCTAATGCACATAAAAGGGTACTTAAACATCATTATTATAGTAAATCTGATCATGTTACAGATCTTAATTAGTTTTAGCTTTAGTATTGTTTTTAGCATGTCTACTCGAGCGACGCTCTGCTGAGCATAAACTTACTTTAAGTTTTTTTAGCAGAGTATATAGAAAAAATAAAATGTATAACCGAATTGTCCATGAATAAATAAAAAAAAAAAAAAAAAAAACCTTTTACATAGCATTCATAACCTCTTTTCTTTATTCAAATATAATTGGATCATATAAATTTGACAGCCTAGTTCTATTTATTGATAGCTATTTTTAATAAAATTACTTTGATCTTCCTTTCTTTAAATGCATTCCGATGTAGTTTTGAATTTTTACGCGAGCTTTATTGACTTACGCGCGATTATGATTGACCACATAATAAAAGTTTTAGGTATTTCTGTCTCTTTTTTAAATTTAAAATGTAACGAAATTCCCTAACAAAATTTCTAGTCTGTGATTGGAGTCTAATCCCATCAAGACTGAGGCCGAGAGCACCTCAACTTGGCAAATGAGTAAATGAGAAAAGTTACCATAGTCAGGCGAGGCCCAGGTGATTCACTATCAGTTCGTGTTCATAATAACTATATGTAGGTAGTACATTATTAATTTATGCTCAGGGAGGGAAAAAAATACTTACTAATATAAAATGACCACTTTAATCAGAAAATTTGTATAAAGAAGCCAACAAGTTTTTGATTTCCCAGAAGAATAATCTTTTTGATCTGATCACTTTCGTTGAATGATCAACCCCTTACAGTTTTCGGTACATTGACCTCACATCCTGTGCACTAGAGAAAAGATTCTGTCCTAAAAACCCTCAACCTCACTTAGATAATATTTAACTTTGTAGCTATATCGCATGTTGCATGTTATTTTAATGTTACTTTTATTTATTTTACAAAATTATGTTTACATTGTTATTTTCACACAGATAGTTTATTCGCTTAACCAAGCTGTACGTTCACACTAGTGGTTTACAATTTAGAACCTTAGACTTAGTACCTTAGTACCTTAGACTATATTATACTGTTTGTAAAATTTATTGATTGTAAACTGTTGTGTTCGTCTAATAAAATAAATAAATAAATAGATTCATAAGCAACGTAGGGGTATATTTGCTACCTACACAAGCATTACATTTTGTAAGCATCATATAAAGATGTTAAATTAGAATGTAGGTGTAGAGGTACATACAATGAAAGGTAGAATAATGTGGGTAGATGTAACAATGCTTGTAGTTACCATCTACCCACTCGCAGGACAATATTTGCTATCTACACAACACATGTACCCATTACATATTGTAAACATCATAGAAATATTGTAAGTATCTATATCTTTTAAATATATTATGTGCTGGTGGAAATGTAGCTCTACTTATAAAACCGAAGATAGTTTAATACCTGGAAAAACCATGGCGAAAAACTTCCTTCTACAAAATTCTTTTAGAAAAAACATCTGGAATATTCTAGACTTTTCTACTTATTTATAGAATTGAAATAAAACTCACTCAACTAGACCAGACAACCTCAAGTTTTGCACGACTTAAGGCTTCTTTTTTAATACTTTCACTACTGCCTGATCTCGCGTTCTAATCAAATCAGGTGATAATTTATATTTTACAGCGTCATATACTTATCAAGTACTTCATAGCTAAAGAGTGAAACTCTCCCCCCTTGCATTTTTAAAGTGAGAATGAATGAACATTATCTGAATCTAGGCGAGCATGAGCCTATTCTTTATAATCAATTAACATACATAAAATCACGCCTTCATCCCTAATGGGGTAGGCAGAACAAAAACTACCTAAACATAGGTTGTTCCGCCACGTCTGACAAGTTTGAAGGGCTGATGCAGATGATGATGTATATTGCTATAGTGACGGGTTGTCAGCCCATCGCCTAAATTGCAAAACACTGAAACCCTCGATTCCCTTAGCTGATTTTTACAGCATGCACGCACATTCTAGGTTTTTAATCACTCCCAGTCGAGCATGGAAGTTCAAATCACTTACCAACAAGAGATAAAAGATGAATGCTAGCATATTCTATACCTAATAGAAAAATCGTTTTAAATGACCCTCAAATCTTGTCTAATTGTATTGCCGCTCTGCCTACGCCATAAAGGATACAGACGTGACTATATATACTTATGAGGTAAAAATATCGGTTAGAGAACGATAAACGGTCATCTCTCCGGTCAGCAGTGAAAGTGTTAATGCCTTCCGACCTGTAGTTCTTATTTTATTTATTCTTGAGCCCCTAGTCGGCACCGCGATCACGATTTGAATTAAAAATAATTGAAATACTTATAGACACTACTTGTGTACCTAGCTTGTTGTTATGTGCACTGGGAAAGAGCTGAACGTTTTCTAATAGAAAATATCTAAGGCCCGTATTTATAATCAGCTCTTGAGACTGACAGCTAGTTTGAGTTCGTTTCAGAAATGTCATTTCAATACAAAACGGCCTGTCAAATCCGTACTTAATATTGCTCTCAATCTTGAGATCGTTTCATAAATACGAGCCTAAGAAATGGAAAAGAAAAAGAAATATTTGCGTACCTACAAAGTCACTACTTACATCTAGATGTACCTACTTTAGTGCCCATTTGACAGCATTGATTAGAACATATTCTTGAACCTGGTGAATAAGTTTTATTAGGAACTGGCAAAGGCAAAGTCCTCACTAAATTGTAATAATAATTAACCGTAACTTAATTACCCTAACTTAATTATCATTGTTGCCCCGGAGAAAAAGCACTTGTTCATGATAAAATTAATTACATGCTGTTGGTGGAGAACTTCTTCAACACATCGATCTTAAATGTAACATGTCACCCTACGCTACGTACATAACAAGAAGTGTAACGCAAAAAAAAAATTATAAAGAAAACCTAGTTGTAACCACTCGTATATATAAGTGTGGCAAAGTCTTGGTGGCTGTTGTTGTTGATAGATAGTTACAGTACCACCGGGACTGTCTGTTTATCTATCAGCGGTGCCACTATAGCTGTCTTTGCTTCATTCCTATCAGTGGCAATCAAAGCCAAATAGTTTCAAATATCGCTAAATGAACAGATATGCCGCGGGCACCTTAATAGAATTTCATTGAAAAAATATTTATGAACTACTCACTTAGCCACAGTTAACACTACCTATGCTCCAGAAAACCACGTTTTTTTTTTTAAAAAAGCACTCTCTCTTCATTCCCAGTGAGTGCTGCAGCGTGGTTCCGTAGCAATTTTATTCGAATCCGCAATTTAACTGAACTCTAAAACGTGGGGCCTTAAACTCAGTCATGGCTCAGACCAATAAAAAAGGATAGACAGAGCTCTGCGAATAACAAACTGAAGCGTAGTACACTATATCTATTTAGAGGCCGGTGTTCCCGCAATAATTTATTAGCATTTGAATATATTACAAAAATAAATACTTTATATTTTTATATTGGGAAACCTTAAGTTTAGGAAATGTGCTCTGGCGAAGCGAAGTGTAGTTTTTTGTAGTGTGCTCGTATACGCGGGTTACCGTAGTGTAGTGCCCCGTATCGTAGCTATCCGGCCTCAATTTACTATTTGTAGAGTTCAGTCTTTACATTTTTTATTTTGATCTAAGGATCTTGAAGAGAGCATTCTGCTCAATCTTATTGGTTTGCAGACCGTGGTCGTAAGGAGTATTTTTATTGAAGTAGTGATCTGCATCCATTTGGTACGAGAAAAATACTAATTTATTGTGATCTATGAATATTTTTTTTTTTTTATTTCAATGATCAGAATGATTGATTTCTTAATTGTTATCTTAGGTCATTTGATATTTTTTCTTTGCATCATTATTTTTTTTTCATTGTTTATTTGATCACATCATCATTATTAAAATTCGTTTTGGAATGGAATTAACAAGTAGTACTTCTTACTATTTTAGAGGATACATTTTAGGTGATAATTATTGTGTATTTAAAAAACAGCACCATAGGGACATAACAGACCAAAAAATAACTACTGTTTTTTTAATATACACGATAAGTACCTACGAATCTCGTTCCGGGTATAAGAGACGTTTAAATAATATATCAGATGCTTATGTAATGTACGTAATAATAAAGTTATTTTAACTGGGAAGCGTAAATTATTTAACGAATGTTTAATTAATATCACGCCATCAAGTTGGATGTCTCCGAAACCAAAACAAATCCTCAACTTTTCGGTTTTCGCCTAAACACGTCCCGTGTTTTATCTTTAAAGGAGTAACATATGCTTATTGGCGGCTCCATATAATATTTCTATTATTTAAGTACTATCTTAGTACGTCAAATGTACGTAATGTACTTAGACAGTGCCCCAATACAGCACTCTTAGGGCAACACGGCCTTACATCCGGAACGGAACAAAAGCAGCAGCAAGCCTAAGACGCCACCAGCACTTTACAGATCTTTACGATGCCGCAGAAAATGCCGTTGACGTGGCGAAGCACTGCTTTAAATTTATTTGAACCATCGACACAACAGAAGAAAAAGAAGAAGTACTAGCTGTTACCCGAGGATAAATGAGTTTTTCCGTCTGAAAGAGGTATTTGAGATTGTTTCGATTCAAGAAGCTGAGTTTGTTGCCTGTCTGTAACCTAATTTTGCAATAACTAGGTGCATCAAACTGATCTAGCTGTAAGGTTGTATTATTTTAAATTGTAAAACAAATGCCGACACAGAGTCAATATTGGAGCGAGCTTCTTCTTCTTAGCGAGTGGATTTTCGAGTCGAACAACGACCCGAGCGAGCTTATCTTGTAGGCTCGAGGCTAGAGCTACCTAGGTAGATACTTATTGGTACCTCACACAACCACGATATAGTACAGCAAGGTTCTAAACAAATTACAGTAGTAGCGTCACTCAGCATAATGTAGTACCTTCAGTCCTCATTCCCCAACTCGAAGTCAATTACTTTTGCTTACACAAAGTTTGGAATCAATATTTTCTGATAATAATTTTCATTGAAATTTGAATCACGGTGAATACTCTTCTATAAAATTAAAGGACTACATTATTGGGCCCAACGAAGTTAATAAATTTTCAAGGTATTTGTAGAATAGGTACTGAGAATTATAAATTTGCCTCTTTAATTGATTTCTCTAAAATTCCGAATCTGAAAGGGTCGTCTTATCTGCATAACAGACGTGTGTTATTGTTAAATGCGGCGAAAACGTCACTGACGCTACGTGTACCCTGTGAGAGTATTTTAGGTATGGCTTAGATCTCATAGGCGCTTAAAAGTCACCTGTGCTCATATATATTACCTACCTACTATAACGAGAATAGCAATACTTGACCGACGCTGTTTTCAGTTAAAACACGAACACCAAATTACATTGACTGATGATTGATGATGATAACCAAAATCAAAAATAATTTCATGTCTCTTCGTAGGTATATGCGCACTCGTTGGAATGGAAGCACATTGTTTTTTGCACGACTGCATGCATTATTTACCTATTACTACACTGTAACCTCAAAGCAAAACGCTAGAAACAAGTCAACCAGAAATAGCACATTAGATCCAAAACACCTGGCCGCAAAGAATTCGCTCCAGCAATAACGTTATAAATCTGTTCCTGGTGTGATTTACACGTTACAGCGACCTTGCAGTATTTGAATTATATCTCTGTTTGTGTTATTTCTTTTTAGGCCGGTAAAGTTTTGACTGGGTGCGCTTAAAAGCATACTTACAATATGACATAGCATATCTATCTATCTATATGCAAAGAATTCACTCCAGCAATTACGTTATAAAACACACCACAGTGACCTTGCAGTATTTGAATTATATCTCTGTTTGAGTTATTTCTTTCTTGGGCTGGAAAATATATGACTGGGTTACAATATAATGTAATATAGCATATCAATCTAAGTAGGTATAGGTATTATTACATATTTTCATGCAGCATGTGGTGTCCCATTTTAGATTTTAGATATGTTTGTACTATTGTCTGTTTATGTCTATATCTAGGTACATATACCTATAGTGTGTTTTTTAAATATAATTATTCATTATTTACTTAGACATCAGTATTCTATATTTCATTACACTTTCACCAGTGTTACATCGGTACCATTAATCATTACCTTATCCTGCTAGGGACGCATCCACGCACCTGCGTCACTTAATTAAAATATTGATTGGACTTATAAAATAAGTATATTTTTTAATATCCAACTCCTTTTACAAAAACTGAAAAGGCTTCTGTATTAAAAAAATGACTATTTAAAATATCTATCAGAGTAATATTGATACAAAATTGTCTCTACTTAATCGGTGATCGACGTCTTTAAAAACCTTGACCAACCAGTTAAGCGAGAGACATTTAAAAAATATGATATGTCTAACCTAACCAAACCAAACCTACAGTTAGACCTGAGGATTGACTAGTCAAACCTAGGAGCGCCCGGAGCTTCGAGGTTTGCCTAAGCTAGTCAAACCTAGGAGCGCCCGGAGCTTCGAGGTTTGCCTAAGCTAGTCAAACCTAGGAGCGCCCGGAGCTTCGAGGTTTGCCTAAGCTAGTCAAACCTAGGAGCGCCCGAAGCTTCGAGGTTTGCCTAAGCTAGTCAAACCTAGGAGCGCCCGGAGCTTCGAGGTTTGCCTAAGCTAGTCAAACCTAGGAGCGCTGAAGCTTCGAGGTTTGACTATGACATATGCAATACGAAGTCATAATTATGTGGCGTGGAGTCCGTATTTTAAAATTTCTATATCGAACTCGATGTAAATATTTCGGAGCAACAGTTGGGTCTCAACGGTCTGTGAAGCTCTGGGCTTGTGCGTGAGAGAAATGCGCGGGAAACCTTCCAGCCAGTAGCAGCTGCGATTGAAAGCCGATAGGACGCTAGTGTGGGACTGGCTGGAAAGAACGCGCGAAATTTAAAAATAGAATATTCGAATTTAATTTTAAATTCAAACTGGCTGTTTCTTTTTGTGTTTTGAGGTGTTTAGTGAGTTAAAAAGTGAATACCGGAATTTCAGTGATTGGATTTTTTTGGATTTATTTTTCTCAGCGGGATGCTTTTTTGATTCATGTAAGTAATAACAACTTGGCTTAAAGTATTTAAAGTTATTAATTTTTGATTATTCCCGATTCCCATGACATTTTTTCCGAAGACAGGACTGGACTCTTCGTAAAAAAGCTTCTGCAGGAATGGAAAGCGCAGGTCATTGGTATAAAGGGTACGGTGGGCTGGGCTGTATGCTGGCTTGTCTCCTAAAATTACAGAAGATGGCCTAAAACTACATAAGAGAAGAAGGCGCAAACTCATGAAAAAAATCACGAAACGAAACGATCACGATACTAACCTGATATCATTTTAACAAAATGGACCCAGAAAATAAGATAACCTGTAGACCCGTAAAATAAATAAATGAATTGATTACTGAAAGTAAATAAAATAACCACACCCATAATAGCAGACCTCATTCCATGTGGTATCGAAGCGGACGCTAGCTAGGCTGACAAATATCTTAAAATCATTAACCACTCAAGACTCTCTGCTGTCGATATTACTTACTGAGAATCCGCCAGCAAATACTTAAGTAATCGTAAACTATAAGTATAATATAATCACAATATATAAGTAATCGTAAAATATAATCACAAAATAAAAGAAAGGAAAACATAACGTATTTATAATGATCTTTGGCCGACGGAAAGAGGATCAAATTTTTAATGTTCCTCCTCACGTGAAAAGTCTCGAGTTTTGTGAAAAAAAAAAAAACTTTTTGCTCTCGACTCGACTAAGTAAAAAATGCGAAAGAATTTTTACGAAGTTAATTTAAAACATAATCTAGTTTAACTTTTACGGAGAAGTGAGATGATAAAATAGCTGCCATTAGAATTTTACCTAATAAGGCTGCAAAATTTATGTTATGGGCGAAAATATTTAGCAAGTAAATTAGAGCTACATACACTTTACTATACAGGTATTACAGTGTAAGATGGCTCAAACAATGAAGCTAGTACAGAGTGTAGCAATGCTTATGCTTACGCCACACTTCAGTGTTTGCTACATTGTAATCTTATTGTGGACAGTACCAAAGAAAATATAATATTAGACAGTACTAAGCAAGAAAGTTCCCTAAAGTACCTACTTACTACATACATACATATAATCACGCCTTTATCCCTAATGGGGTAGGCAGAGCGTACACGTCCTAAACTAAACAAAGGTCGTTCCGCCACGTCTGACAAATTTTGGGGGTTATTCCAGATGGATCTGTATATTGCGCATAGTGACAGGTTGTCAGCCCATCGCTTAAATTACAATACTGAAACCCTCTAATCTCTTAGCTGATTTTTACAGCATGCCCGGGAGGAGATGCAGCTGGCACATTCTATGTTTTCTATCACTCCCAGTCCAGCATGGAAGTATACCTACTTACTTCATGTATGAAATAATTATACAAATATATAACGATTTTTATAAGTAAGTTTTGCTAGCTAGAATTTATTCAAATGGTGAGTAGTGCAAACACCACAATTTTATTCAGAAACATGACTTGGCAAATTACGACTACGCTCAAAAGAAATCTAAGTAAAAAGTAGACAAAGAAAAAAATTGAAAATATTCCAATAATTCATATTCAAATAGTAAATCACTTTGAGCATCGTGTAAGTGCGTAACTGAACTTTGCTGAAAATTCGTGGACAAAGGGAGAGGAAAATTGAAAAATAATGGAAGTGGACGACCGACTCGTACTTTTCCTTTTTGACGAAAACTTTTCAAATGGTCTCGAATGGAAGCATTGCTAATACGCAAATTAATGTTGGAAACTTTACGGGACTTTGATTACACGAGTCGAAAATGAGGCAAAAGAAATGGTAGCAGAAAAAAAAGTAATTAGGAGACTTGTTACGCAAAGCTGTATGTAGGTAATAAGGAGAGAAAAGAGCAAAGAACTCGCTTAGATTTAAAAACAAAAATAAGTACTAATTTCGCTAGAAACATTAAATTTCCTTGATAGACACGGAAAGATTATGTTAATTTTACCTGGTTATAAAATATGAAAGGGTGATATTTCAGATACATATGAATGAATCATACTCTCGCTCTGCAATTGAAATACTTACATTACTTACTATAAATAAGTGAGAAAGAAAAACGTTTTTAGATAAAAATTGACCAAATCTCTTAATTGCCTACCTTTCATACCGAATTAAGTTCAATCAATACAAATAAAATCACACGAACCCTCAGGATATAGGTTCGACGCGAGGCCTTTTTTCGAAAGTGTCCTGTCAAGTTGAATCAGTGTGGGTAAATAAAGCCCACATGCTTAGGGCCTTAAAAGGCATTACACGATTTCAGGGGCCTTTTTCATAGTCTACAATTTATAGGCACATTTCGATATACACACAATAATTTTTTGACGAAAGAAGAATACTACTCTAACAGTATACGCAATGTACATCGAATTAGACGGGTAACTTCTAGTTTTATGAATTGTGCGGCCCCTGATGGAGGGTAAATAAAAAAGTAGTTCGTCATTATTTTCCTCATACGCTTTCGATATTTGGGCTGCAATTTCGTTTTCCGTTATCATGACATGAACTGCCTTTTATGTTTGTTCAGCGATGACAAAATGAACTTTATAGTTCGTTATGTTAGGTACGTCATTAAAATAGAAAGCCATCGTATATGGTCAAAACGTCGAGACATAAGCCTCCGTGCTACAAAAACAAGTAAGTTGCTGCAAATATTTACTATTAAAATGTGAGGTTTAATTATAACAATAATAAATTCACTATTAACCTTTAAATATTGTTGTCCATTTGACTGCTAATCAGTCTGTAAATGTAGGCAACCGCAGGAATCGCAGCGGCGGCTGCGGTTGTGGTTGCATTATCCAGAAACACCAAAGCGGTTTGAGCCCCACATGTAAACTATGGTTCGATGATTCGGAGGTTCAGGCCCTGTTTATTTTTTACCATTTATACAGGGTGTAAGGGACAGCATACCAGAAACTGATAGGGTTTGCTCAGTCACCAAAACAACTTTCACCAGAATATTATCCCATATAGAATGACCACCTCGATCAGACAATTTATACGGAAAAGCCATGCCTAAAAAAAACCTGGTGTTTGTTGTTCAGTTTCGTTGACTGAGCAACCCCTATAAGTTTGCGGGACGCTGTCCCTTACACCCCGTTTTTAACAAGTAGGATATATATGAGTATTTATATTTCAGTCAAGAAAACTTTTTTGGTTTTAAAGATAGTCGGCGTTTAAATCCACTTCTTTTCTCAAGTGTCGCATTTTTTAAGTCCCGCGTTTGACTCCTCCATTGTTTTCAAGCAATTACGGCGATTAAACTCAAGGGTTTGTTTCAGAGAACATTCCCTCTGATGTTCCACTTAGTTATTGCCTTGTACTGGTGAAAATTACTCGTATATACCGGGTGTAAGGGACAGAAACTGAACAACTTTTTCTGAGAAATTCTGTCAAAAAGACAACTGAAATTTGCAGTAACATCAATTTTTACTAAAGATAGCAAAAGAATATTTTATTTGGTTTCGTAATTTAAGTGACAAAACAGTAGATCACAAATTATTTTTAACCAGTAATCAACATTAGAGTCAGGAAGTCTTTAATTTTTTTATTGAGGATATTTATAGCACTCACAATGCTATTTTAACATTATATTATACCTAGCCTATATTCTATCCAGCAAAAAATCTTCCAGCTATTATATCCCATGTAGTCTCAATGAAGTAAGTAGGTGTAGGTACAACCAAGTGGGCTATTGTTTACTTCCCTGATTATGAAGCTGGCGTAATTTTATATTTTCCTCAAGAGTACCTCAAAAAACCTCAGTAATAAAACGTTCCACAAAAAGCAGGAAAATTCTGTTCGTTACACTTATCCCGTATCAAAAGACCGGCATTTGAGGAACTTTCTTACATCTTTTTTACGTTACATTAGGGCAGCAACACACCTGCGTATCGTTCGGTGGCGGAACCTTTGGCGGCCGAACCTTCGGTCGTATGCGACATACCAATCTGCCGACCGAACAGTCGTTTTTACGCGGATTCTTGTTCGGCGCGCTGAATGACGATCAATAATATGGCGCTATATAAGGAGTGATGGTAATATAGAGTGTTAGTGGTAAACATACAGGGTGTTAAGGGTAATGTGTACTCGTTCGGCTTGACCAAACCTTCCGCAGGTGTGTTGTAGGCAATGAAAAACGCATTGTCATCGTGTTGAACGGAACCTTCGGCGCCGAACGTTACGCATATATGTTCCTGCCCTAAGGGCTGTTTTACTATCCGTTTTAAAACCGCGCAGAGTATCACATAACAGCAAATCCTATTCATTCGGAGTAAGGTTTGAGGGAAACGAGGTCTCGAGGGTTCTGACTAAGCAATTATTGTTACACCCTGTAAATAGGATGTTTGGAAAAGTAATGTGATCTTTTGTACCACATGTTCTAATAACGATACCGAACAACATTCCAAAAAAACCTTTTTAAAAAAATTTGGAAGTGGGGGTAACACTTTCTTGATCATGTTTTATTTTATGTTGATATTTGCTGCGGAAAATTCGTATGTAATTATGGGTAGAGCATGTGTTTTTTACATCCTGTATTATGTGAGATTGTCGAGATCTTTTGCTTAATATTACTCTACGGAGTTATCGATTTACAGATACACACCTGTTTTGCTAATGTACATTTAAATTATGCTATAGATTTATGAACTGGTATGTTTTTTTTTTTTTGAGTTGTGGCACTAGTAAACTTTGTGCCAATGTCAAGTGTTTGTGTGTTAAAGGTAGGGAAACAAATCGCGTTTTATTATAAAAAAATCCGAAAAACTAACAATGATAAGTCCAGCAGAAATATAAAATATAAATTATTCACAATAAATAAATAAAATAAAAATAAACAATAAATAGGGTACATCAAACGGCAGGAAACACGTAGGAAAGGGAACTTTGGAATTGTAAGTAAGTTAGAAGTCAGAAGTCATAGAATGCAATAAACTATGAAATCGTAAATAGAGCTCAGTATAACCTCCTTACACGTGTATAAGATTCCATACCTATGCTAATAAATGAATTACGCTAAATAAGTGATGGGTTCCAAGATATGCTTTTAAACGAATCGAAGTTTAAAATTAGTGTTTTGCTTTTTATATTTCTTCTAACCAACCCCAGTCATACAGTCGCGGTAACGTCTTTACTTAATCATCACACCTACCTGTCAAATTTATTCGAATTGACAGTTAGATGTGAAAGTGTGTCATGTTGCGGCTGCATGCTACAGTACAGAGGCCGGGAGCATGCTGTTTGGCGATGGACTTTCTTAAGGCTCGTATTTATAATCAGCAGAAAACGGTCTGTCAAATCCATACTTAATATTTCTCTCAATGTTGAGATCGCTTTATAAATACGAGCCTTAGTGTTCCGACAGTTCCACAGGGAAGCGAGTAATACTGAACTAATCAAAAAAATCCCTTGTCGGAAATAGACCTCACTACCGTTGAAATCCTAGTGCTTTATCTATTTTGTCTATTACATGCCATACCTGTTATAACTTTGAACGGAATAAGTCCATCATATTGCCGTCTTTGTGTATCGCAAACCACCTCGTTATATTTGACAAAGTCATAACATCGACGTACCACCTTCAAAGAGAACGGAAGTAAAGGAACGGGGAAGTCCCTTTTGTCATGAGACCGGCTCCGTGGTCTACGAGCTACGAGCGTAGCTATTTGCTACGAGCGTAACTATTTACTACGGCGTAGTCATATTGAAGAACTTAATGAATAATAATAATCTTCAATTTTATTTTGAAGACTTTACATTCGTTTTCTAGCTCTAATTTTCTAATAAAAGTGTGTCGCTACATCAACGCTAATTAAATCAAACTCTATAATTATTTTTATCTCAGCCATACTTTTGGTTGTGTGTACACACACGCGCGTTGTGTGCGTAATTACAGATTTAGGTACCATGGCAAAACTATGCACAGTAAGACAATGTGCGTTTAGGTATATTTATACACACAAGCATGGCAAACCGGCCGTCGTGAGATTAAAATACTACTTATAACAATGTTGTAGCTACTTTTAACTTTTTTTTTTACTTGAACCGGTAAGCTCTTGATTGTAAGTAGACTAGACCAGCGGTAATCTAGGCTGAATCAGCGATGGAGCAAAATCATCCAGACGCCGTGACACTAACATTTCCACCAACCGATGGAACACAGCAAGCTGTTTGGCACTGGACTCCGGCAGAAAAGTCGCTTATGTGTGGGGCATAACTATTCAGCCTGATCACTAACTAAAAGACTGAAGAGAGAAATACAGAAGATACTCGTAGAATATGAGAAGGGTTTATGGACTTCCTAGGCCCGTATTGATAAACAGCACTCGAGACTGACAGCAAGTTTGAGTTCGTATCAGAAATGTCATTCCAGTACAAAATGACCTGTCAAATCCGCACTTAATATTGCTCTCAATCTTGAGATCGCTTTATAAATACGAGCCCTAGAAAACCTTCTCTGTGGTACCTCTATGGTAGGTCGTTTTAGTCACCGGTCGGGCATTGAACTGGAACGAAAGCATAGATATTATAACCAAACCGGCCGCCGATTTTTCTTTCATCTTCCCTACTGCGACAAAAACCAGACACTAAATACACGTTGGTCATATCAGAAAGTAGTTAAAAGCATTCTTTCATCAAGGAAAAGCTTTGTCCATAATACGTCTGTTTTCAGTGTCCTTACTGGATACAAAGGAATATTATCTCGGTGTTCTTTGTCGCTGGGCCGTGGATTATATCCTGTCGTGCTGGATTCAGATTTATTTATTTTCTGATGTTCCTACAGGATAAAAGAATAGTAGATTGAGGATAAAATAAAGTAAAATAAATAAGGTACTGCTGAAAGGCTGTAAAGATAGATAGATAGAAAAATCATACCTACTAAGGCTCGTATTTATAAAGCCATCTCAAGATTGAGAGCAATATTGAGTGCGGATTTGACAGGTCATTTTGTATTGGAATGACGTTTCTGATACGAACTCAAACTCGCTGTCACTCTTCAGAGCTGATTATAAATACGGGCCTAAATAAATAATAAAAAAACACGAGAAACTTAAAATTAAAAGTAAAAGACATTTTAATGGTGTTCCTATTTACAATAAAATAAATAAATAAATAAAATACGCGCAATGCTTTTTCTGGTATGACCAACTAGAAAAAAAAAACGTTGTGTTGTGACCACAAGTCTGAAGTGTGGCAGTTTTTTACCATGTCAAAGGTTTTCACCGTCAAATACAAATCTGAGAGCAAAAGAGCAAAGAAAGAGTGAAATCTGAAATATTATGCTAATAGTCAAACTTCTAGGATCAAACGTATAATATAACATACAAAATCTAGCTCTGCAACAACCTATTATTTTTTAACTTTGTAATTTTAAGTTAGCAACGAGTAGCTAATCCTTGGTAATTGACAACAGTAAATCTTTGTGGGTACCTTTACCCAATTAAAGGTTCTATAAACACCCCTATATACTAACCAGCTAACGACATTTTTATTGAGTACTAGGTGACCCTATAATTAATGTTGATTGATGGTGCAAAAACCGGTGTCAATCGACCAAGGGGCATCTATCAAGTATTACAGATTAATGAGGGTCACTTGATGGTTATAATCACACTGCCTTGGTAGGAAAGGAACTCCCCCGGTTTTTAAATCTAGTGTACTAACCATTCTTATTTTACACTTGTTTTGTATTGAGGTAAAATACAATACATTTTTTTTTATTGTGCATTAACAAGACATTCCAAAGAAAAAAATAAGTATGTATTACAAAAACAAAGTACAATTATTGCTGAGGTAACAATTACTGCCAGGTAACCTTTACGTAAAGGAGTAATTAGACATTGTGAATGTAAATCATAATGCAATGGATCCAAAATATGTTCGCCTCCTCTTAGAGTAATGGACTGTGGGTTTGTAGATCAAGGTAAACTCTTAGATAAACGGTAAATAAAGCCTTCATTGGCACTATTTTAGGACATACCATAATTCAGCACATCCTATCGCTACAGACTTTTTCAAATATCCGAGGTAAAATAACCAGGAATGGAAGATTTGTAGCGTAGTACGAAATATGAATGAACGAATAAAAGTATCATAATAATTTGATTCTTTGATGTTTGGAATTGCAGAGTTGCTTTGAGCTTTCTTTAATATTCTTTACTGTAATGTCAAAAGAAATAGAGACATTTGCGTAATCTTTAACACTTGCTCCTACTCTCCCCTTGAGACGACGCTAGAGGGATGACAAAGCGCGATCCACATTGCGACACCTTAGGGACTTCAGGATTATCTCCAATCCTAGTAATATGCTAGCTCCCATATAGCCTTCAGACAATATCAATATGTGTAGGATCACACATCAAAGGATAGAGGTATGCAAGGTCCAATAAAATAGGTTTTTTAGGTATAATTATTTAGACATGTTACAAATTACATTTATTTATTATTAAATATTAATTTATATTTTTACATAATATTTAGTATACTTGTACAGTTTACAAACTTAATCATACTTTCATGAAAGTTTATAAATTATTTTCAGAGAAAACCTCATACGTTTCGAGCGACTTGTAGGTAGGTACTTTTACTTGACTGCAGAAACGGCGCGTGGGTGGCACTTCCCTATCAGGTCCTTGCGCGAAAACCTACGACCTTGTATAAGATTGTATCGTTGTGGCATATTTATGAACCCTAACGATATTGTCTCACCTCTGATAACAAAAGACAGTCCATTTCATACCAAATTTATACAATTCTTTAGTATATAGGTACTCCCACGAGTCCTTATGTACATAAATATTATGATATTTGTATTTTTATACTTTTGAACACGACTAAGTAGATTCTCCCAGGGTTGGTCCCTCACACTGTAACGATACGCCTTCATGTTTAGGCGCATCGTCATTCCACAAATATAATATTTCTTATAAATAGCTTGATTTGATAAAAATATCTATTCGTAAAATTATAATTCATCAAAATCGATTTGAGGCATTTTGAATTTCGCGCCATTTCAGACGATATCGAGCTCTTATTGGTCAGATAGTTGTATGACCGCCGCGAGAATAGAACCTGCAAATAAACAAAAGTTTACATACTTTCAGATTAGTACTTAGTTGAATATTGTTCGAAAAATAACGATCATGTTCATAAATGAAAATAAACTTGAATATAACATTTTGATTATTCAAATATGAACCAATAGCATTCAGAAATAAACTTGCTATTTTGTTAACAATATTGCTTGTTAATCAATTGAATTTAAATATTGACCATTATAAAATACAGTGTAAATATTTGTCAAATTATAATAAACATCAAATACCATTAACATCAAAACGAAACAAAAATAATGTAAATCAAATGACTGACAAGTTCATTCATCACTGTCTGTAAGGATTACAGTGCCTCTCCGTGTTTATGGTGTATTGAGTGTGGCGAAAAAAGGAACTAACTAGACCGTCAAGATCATACAATATATAACTCCTTGTTCCATGTAAATACATAGAATCGCAATACAAAATGACCCTAAGATAAAAACTCATTGTATTACGTGGAAGGTCTATGGTTGTTCATATCATATATTTGATATTCTCTCCGACATGCAGCGCCACACTAAAATTCATGGGATGGAGCTGGCACATTCTATACGGAATTGTTGCGAAATTTGATCAAACTTCTGACTAAATAAATGGTGGGAATTGATTAAAAAGAACGATTGTAACAATTTAATAATTTTCGACTTAATTTCTCATGTATTTTACGTAAAATCCTTAATTTTGTAATAAATGGGAAAAGCGCCATCTGTTCTCAAATTAGAATACTTTTAGGGCTAGCCTCCTAGGCTGACTTCAGGTTCGAATCCGGGAGCCAATGCTATTGATTCGTGGAGGGTAGTGTTGGAAAAATCTTGGCTGAGATTGTTGCCGTCCCTTTTTGTTCTCTTATGAGCGACAGTGACAGGTGTGAGATTCTATTGGTTAAGTCATGATTTTTGTAACTACAAATTGCTACCATTGGTTATTACTCGACGAATTATAAAAGTTTTGATTCATTAGCGTTTTTCAAGTATTCCGTGGTAATCGTAATTTTGTAGGTTCACAGAGACGCTTCCTCGGAAAAACATGTGGTTGTTTCACTTTTGGAAAGGCGCCGGGAGCGACGGTCGCAACTAGGAAGAGGCTTCTTGGTTCCAGGGAAGGCGACGGGTGCTGGTGGTGCCATGGCGTCTGCAGCTATTTATCTGGTCAGATCTTTCCTTATATTTCGTAGATACAGAATATAACAGTGCAATATAAAGTTTTGTAATCGCGTAACGTAAGAAAAAGCGTATGAGTATGAGTGTCGGTACTAAGCCGTGTCTGCCATATTGTTTTCTAGTCATTGTAACTACGTAAATGAAATTCACATTTTTCATAAGTTAGATTCTTGTAGTATGTTGGTTAAAATCTGTGATATTCTGGTTCTACATCATTGTCATGTGTTTTAGCTTATCTCCGAGTACATTTCTACATTCTACATTTTTACTTCGGATTGTGAGTTCTACCTACGATAATTTTATGTGTACATTTTCAGGAATTTTCCATACGTTTTATTCTATTGTATCTGTGTGAAGCTGTGATTTAAGTGTACCTATTTTTAAGAAATTATATTTTGATAGAACGAAAATAAAATTACGGAACGGTAGGTAGTTATAACCACGACGTGCGGGTACGGAACGGTAGGTAGTACGTTGCGCGGCGCGCTTTGCCTCGTAGGTGCATTTAGTTAGAGCCTTCGGTACTCATAGTGCGTGAGCTAGGTCGTAGGTTCGATTTCGTTTAAATTATTTACAGTTTCCTCCGCGGTATAGTTTCTCGTTAGGTCACGGGACTGCGATATAGTTGTTGGTTAATTTGCAAAGTAAGATTGTTTCAGGATTCTGTGCGTCAGAGGGTACGTTTTGGTTTGACGTTATTTTAATAGGTTAGTGTAAATTTGTGTGTCTAACTAGTAGGAAGTACCTACCCATTAATATTTCACAGGTATGCCACGTCATGGGAACGAAAAGTTGACCTACATTCAATCTAGTATGTAAAATGTAAGTTCGTAAATTTGTAAAAAAATGTAGTCGCACTTATTCCTCCATAGCAAATTCGGTGGTGTAGTAGCACGACATGTCGATATCCAGAAATGATTTATCTTGTTGCGGAACTTTTGTACTACTTTTAAGCTAGTTTGAGTCAGACGTGAGAAGCGGTCACCCATCCATCAGCGGTCACCCATCCATTTTAAATCGTACAATTTTTATTAGTAAGAAGTAGTTTGATAAGAAGGGAGTGAGGCCTTTGCCCTGCAGTGGGACACCACAGGCTCATCAATAAATAAATAAATAAAGAAATAGTTTCCAAAATAGTTCGAATTTGTTGATACATTGTTCTTAAATTTACCCTGCAGATAATTGAGGCGTGATTTTAGATTATTGTGAATTTTCGGGAATTTGGCGGACCTTCGAGAATCTTGCAAGGATACTACTACTGATAGGAACGGATATTATTATTTTAGATTATTTAGGTACTGCAGTTCCAGTTTGATTCCGAGACGTGGATGTTCCAACCAGAAGGGTGAAATTACAGTTTTGAAAAGGTAATATCTACTTTTATTCAGTATTTAATGTTCATCTACATATTTTGCCTACAATTAAATATTATTCAAAATTCAGAAATGCAAAGTTTAATAATCTTTTGACACATCTTTTTATAGCTAATTCAGGAAATATTTAATTCCATTTTTTGAATATTTTCTCATCAGCAATTTTACTAATGACATTTTAGTAATAGTTATCTAACTAACATTTTTAACGGATTTAGAATGAATGTCATATTTAGATTCAAGGCCATACTCATATGCCAAGCAGTGGAAATTTTAAGCAATTAGAGAGTTACATTTCCTTAATTTTTATTCGTATGAAGTTTTTTATCATTTTGATATAATTTGACCAAATGTTTATTACCAGCCTTTTACATTTTATATGGAGTTGCATAGAAAGTTTGCAATGTCAAAAGTAATAATAAAGAAGTTACTTTTATGAAAGTGATGTTGGATTTGAGCTTACTAGGCCAAGCTAGGACAAAGCCTTAATAGTTTTCTCTAAATAAAGAATGGGAAACTATACAAGTACAGTTCGATTCACCATTTCTTATTACTTAGTTCATGGAAACTAGGTTTGACAATTTTAAAATACAAAATTGAAGTTACATTTTAGTAGAAGGTTGAAAATAAATATTTACCTTTAACTTAAAGTAGATTCTGCAAAGGTTTAAAATATGTTTTGCTTGCAGTAAATTCTCTTCATATTTTCATTTTCTTTTGTTTTGAAATAGATTCTTTCTAACTTTGTATGGAAGATTAATGTTTTTGTTTTCAAATATATATTTTCATAGATTCACAATTCTAGTAAACAAGTAAATCTAGATGTCGTGAATTCATTGGTTCCATTAAACTCAGTAAATGTAAATTCAAAAGAAATCCTGATATTAAAATCACAGTAAAACTAAAGTTACCACATCATTAAATACAATAATGAATTACATTATACTCAAATTAAGTTTATGAATTAATGTGAAAGGTTTTCATTTGGAATACCTAACCATACACTAGGTTCAGGAACAAACCTAGATTTGATGGATATACCCTCTTGTCCTTTTGTATACATAGTAAAGTATGACTAAACTGACTGACAAAAATATTGCATTTTGACTTGAATTAAAGATACTTCCCCTCATATCAGGATTAAATATATTGGAGGAGCTCTGTCCAGAGTCTGGCTGACGAGGAGCACTGCACGGTGGCGGGAAAGGGCGGTGCCCCGGCTTTACCAAAAACACAAAAATGCTGTTGTAGTTTTATCTTGTTTGAAACAGCAAATTTCTTACAATATATTTGAATGCTAAGATTATTAGTCTTCCTCACCCTCTAAAATCTTTATTGTTGAACGTTTACTAAGTTTTAGGATTATTTTTATTCTATTCTATTCATCTTCATCATCACTTTCGTAAGTTTAGTATTTTCTATTCTAATTATCAATCATTACATTAGGCAAAGTAGGTTATACCATTCGAGTCATTAAAGTTCAGGGGTTACAACAGCGGTTCGCAACTTTAGGTCCTATTATACTACTAGACGTTCATTTGGTCAAATACTAATCTTATTAACTAGAAACCAATTCTGTTACTATAAGTTCTTTCTTTTCCTCTATTTACAGTGTCTTCAGCCTTGTCCATGTCCAGCCTTCTGGGATTCGTGTCTGATGGATCCGTGCTCTACCTATGATTAGTGTCGCGTTTAAGTGTAGTTAATAATTATTTCCTTGAAGTGATTTTCTTGCAACTGAAGAATTTTAATTAAAGTTTTCGTATCTTAAATTTCATCTTTACATTTACTAAAATCATCCTTTAAATTCTCAACATTTAACTTTTCTTAATTTCTTTTACTTCTCTTTTTATAATTATTGTTTTAAAAAAAAATAGGGCTAGGTTAGGGTAGGTAAATGTTACAAATCGGTTTGCGTGACCAGGATAATATCGTTTTTCGTGTTACTACGGACTTAAATATCTTGAAACTATGATTTTTGTGTCATTTCATTTAAATTTTGCTAATGTTTCTATTACAGTTGACTATAGGATATAATCATTTTGACGTTTCGATTAAAGAGTATAGGCTTACAGCACGTTTATTTTGATTTTGCGTTACTAGGATTACGATTTTATTTAGACGTAGAGCACGGATCTTCCCAGTTGTTCTTTTTTCAGTACCAGAATTAGACTTTTGAATTGCTGAGGAATTGGTTTCAGTTTTATTTTTACGTGGTTATTTTTCTAACCACAAATTGTTGTTCGTGAAAACGGAGTGACAAGAATGGTATTTTAGCGTATTAGGTGTTATGAATTTTATGTTTTTATTTATATTTTTCTAGGGTTGTAAACTTTTCATGCGGTATGTTTAGATTTAATAAGTAACTTGTTTACGTTACCTTAATAATCATGATTTTATTGTTTTACACTGCCATTTAAATTAACATAGTAATACATTTTCAAAATTACCTACAGACAAAATGTCTAGTAAATTGGGGGTCGTTAGTAAACTTTGGGGGTCGTAAGTAGATTATGGGGGTCGTTAAGTTGTAAAAGTAAATTCAAGTCTTAACACACTTCCATGGAAATAAGCTAGTATTCTTAAATGTGTAATTTTAAAACAGTAACCTTCTACTTTAATAAACAAAACGATGTCAAGTCTAGATTTCTTAGAACATACTTAGTTCTTTTGAGTATTTTAAGATGTTATTAAAGATAGTTGAGTAGCGAAAGTACACAAACGCGATGTTTCAATTTGAAATTTAATCATATACGTCTATTTAATTCAACAACATCATGCTTCTCATGGTTATTGTATGTTTAATTAAGAAATTAAGTGTTGCTTATATCAAAATTAGGCTATATTTAAAAAATTTACAAGGCAACAAACAAATAAGTCAATTCAGTAACGTAAATTACAATTAGTTTTTCTGATTCGTTAGTAGATAACATTTAATCAAAGCAATTGTTTCCGGTTGTTATGCTTAATTTTGGGTTTCCTTTTGCCAATATTTAAAACTTATGAGTTATATCTAGTTTCTGTTGCAAATACTTACAATTAATTAGTTATTTTGTTTATTTACTATTGTGTTATTTTTATTCTAAATTGATAAAACGTTTATTTACATTCTATGCAACTTCGATAATTTAGCTGAATATTTCACATATTTCATTCTTTCATGACGCGATTAATTTATCTAAGGTTATTTGAATTGGCTTAAATCAAATAAATTTTTGATTAGGTTAGTTTCAGTGAAAATAAAACCAACCAAAATTAACAAATCATTTAGTTGTAGTAGTAGTAGATGTACAATTAATTAGGCTTTGCATTCTTTAAAATTAGGAAAAAAAAAAACGCTTACATTTTCTTTAATTTCATAGATTTTTTGAGTCATCCAATTATTTTCATAGACAATTGTAGCAGGTTTGGCAGAGCTCATTCGTAAACGTACGATGAGATTTTCTGGAGCCGGTTTATTTCTTTTATGTCCTTCTGTTACGTGTTTCAAATAGTCGAGTGTTAGAGTTGGTGTTGTTTAGGACATATTTGTTATTTTTTAGAAGGATTTATCGGTTTTGAATTTCCAGGATTTTAACATTTTGATTATTTTATTTGTGTACCTATTTTAATTAATTAATTATTTTCAGTTTTCTTCATCAACAAACATAATTATTTCTCATGGTTGAATTTAAGTAATGGGTTTAGAAGGTTTAGTTTATAAGGCATTTTTGCGCGTAATTAATTTGATAATAGTTTTTCTCTACATAAAGTACAGCGTAAAATTTTGTGATAAACATATAATAAGCGATTGCGTAATATCTTGACATCCTAAAATCCTTAAAAAAAAAAACCAGACATTTTAGTGAAACTGCATTTTACAGAGGACACTTAAAAAGCGAGCAAATCGACGGTGATACAAAACGAAAATTAAATCAATATGTTACGCGAGCGACACGAACGCGACGTAGTAGAGCTAAACCATAAACATGACGCGAGCGAAGCGAGCGCGACACTACTCGAAAACTTCTTCTTCTGTCGTATGGGTATCAAGTCGATCGATCCGATGAACCCTGATGTCAGAATTTTAAATTGCCTTATAGCACAGTAAATAAACCTCTGACATGGTTTGTGTTACGACCACTATCAATGACAGCGACCGGGACCGACGGCTTAACGTGCCCTCCGAAGCACGGAATCCTTTTACTTTTCGGACAATCAGGTGATTCAGACCGACGGTTTAACGTGCCCTCCGTAGCACGGAATCCTTTATCTTCTCGGACAATTAGGTGATTCAGTCTGTAATGTCTTAACCAAACTAGAAACAACAACACAAAGTCATTCTCCCCCCTGGGAATCGAACCGAGGACCTCCGGATTAAGAGCCCATGGCTATATAAGACTACTAGACCACGGAAGTAGTTAGTAAACCACTGAAGCAGTTATATTTTGACATTAGCGTAATACAAGCGTAAGCGTAATAGTAGTTAGAAAATGAAAAAAATATTTGGGCAAGAGTGCTGGGGTCTCATGGTTCGGAGCGGGTTAATCTGTTTTGGGTTTCTCCAAACCCTCAGGATTTCTCTACATTCCTTTGTCTTGGGCGCCACACTGCTTGCTACAAACGTGTTTGTCCTTAGTTCATAAGTACTAACTTAGTTTTAAAATAATACCTAGTATAAGTGCAATAGCGTAAATGATACGTTGCTTTATTCAATAATTTTCATGATAAGTTTAATATTTTAGAAAGAGCAAAAGTTGTGGCGTAAATATTTTCATATTCCTTTATTTTAGAAAAAGCAACGTTTAAATAGCAATTGGCGTAATTTCTGTGTTATATGTTTAATTTTACTAACCCTAAGTGTTTTAGTTAATAAGTTTGGAGTTATCATTTGCGAATTTTAAAGTACGTATTTTGATTTGGGAACAGATGGATATTTCCAATAAGAATGCAAAAAAAAACACACACAACTTATCATTGCATTTCAATAATTCTAATTTTGTTTATCAGTGGTCAAGTAGAGGTGGCTGTGATGTTTATTTGAGTGGCGCAGATCAGAGTAAGGTGGCCAATAAAAGGGGATTGAAAGATTGATGAATGTATTATTATAATTTTATGTATTATTATTATTTATGTTTATTAAATATTTATATTATTAATAAGTTTGAAAGGAGATGTAAGCAGGGCTCTGGTAAATATCATAGTTTACCTACTTTGACTACAAGTTATTGTGTGTCCTTCTAAAAACTACACCACACACAACAACGAAATTTATATGAAAAGTAGAAGCTAGGATTAGGACAGCAGTCATTTCTGTGTTTAACAGGTGTTTCATATATTTTTCTACTCACACGCAGTTCTCAGGCTGATGCTATGAGGCTAATGCTTTTCCCCACACTTACATCAAGCTAAGGTGTTAACGAAATAACTTCGAATTGGGATTTGAAGAGATTACCTTGATCAATATGCCCGGCAAGATATCAAGCATATAGGGTATCTGCATTGTGTAACGTAGGGGTATCATCTTATCTAACGATCACCATTCCAATGCAGAATAAAGACGAGTATTGATGTGGATTGTATAAGTACTACTCTTCTAGTACGTTGAGGCTTAGCACAACCTCAGCGCCTTGCACACGGTGTGATTTAATCCTGCGCGATACATTGTTGTTCATTAACTTGAGGTAATCAAAGATTTCAGATTTCAAATTGAGGTCATGGCTGTTAACATTTTTAGTCACATTACACACACACACACAACACAAATTCACTTTTGGAAGGATGTGCAATAATTTCTTTTTATAAAATTGAGGAAATAGTAAATATTTTCATAGTGTAATTTAAATGATACTTCCCATTATTTATTTAAGCTTGACTATTGAAAAAAATGCTATGAAATTGTCGGTTAAAAGTGTAAGGGTTGAACTTGGGGATTCTGTGATAAATTTGCGACTTAACAGTCAATAAAATCCGTATTTCATACAAATGGAACTAGGAACTTTTGTGCTAAATACTTTCAGCGTAACAGTTTAGTTATTTGCGGAATTTTTGCATTTCATAATTGATTTAGATGAGGAAAATTGTCGATTTTGATTAAAAAAATAATGAATATTTTATATCCTGACAAAGGTTCTGTTAACTTGTCTATGCAGAATGTATGGGACGATTGTGGAATGATCATAAGAGGTTGTATTGTGATGATTATGAAAGATAAGCTAAGGCGAATCTCTGTCTTTGAAATCAAAGATTAGACTTAAGCCAGAGAGAAGAGTATAGATAAATAATGGAATCAGAGTCTAGGATACTTTTCATTGACATTTTAACCATGACACACTACACGGTACATGATGAGGTTTTATGAAATTTGGTGTTAGGGGTAAATTCAATGACTTGAATCATATAATGTTTTGATTCAGTTATAACATTAACAGGTTTTATCTGTATTTCATAATTCGCTCCAACTAATAGGCACACTGCAAATAAGCCTGTTCCTTTGCTTGGCTTTGTATTTTGTCCGAATAATCATCAAAATAAGTTGAAAATTCGTCTGATGAGTTTAGAGTTTGGAAGGAACAGTTTTATTTGTTACATTCTCCGAAAGGTTAGTAATTTTTATTTTGGGTTGATATTTTTGAGTAGAACTTTTTGTCAGTTGGATTTAAATGACTGGAACTATCAAATGCAACACTTTCATTCTTTGACCAGGGTCATTCGTATATTGGTTTAATTTCAATACATGGTTGGACTGAACAGATGAGATCACAGGGTCGACTGGCCTTCCGGTTCCTCGGCAGAGACTTGTTGCCCTTGGGAAGGAGATTTTTATTCATGACTTAATGTTTAAAGCTTGGGAATTCAATCCATGTAACTATTTGCGGACCTTTTGGTTTAAAATACACACCACACAAAATACATTCTGGGAAAAGTGTCAAAGAAAATTTTACTAACTGATTATATTTGTGGATCTCAATCTTGAGTCAAGAGAATTTTCCTCCGTTGAAGTTTTAAGTCAACTCCAGTAAATTGGGGGTCGGATGTAACGATACGCCTTCATGTTTAGGCGCATCGTCATTCCACAAATATAATATTTCTTATAAATAGCTTGATTTGATAAAAATATCTATTCGTAAAATTATAATTCATCAAAATCGATTTGAGGCATTTTGAATTTCGCGCCATTTCAGACGATATCGAGCTCTTATTGGTCAGATAGTTGTATGACCGCCGCGAGAATAGAACCTGCAAATAAACAAAAGTTTACATACTTTCAGATTAGTACTTAGTTGAATATTGTTCGAAAAATAACGATCATGTTCATAAATGAAAATAAACTTGAATATAACATTTTGATTATTCAAATATGAACCAATAGCATTCAGAAATAAACTTGCTATTTTGTTAACAATATTGCTTGTTAATCAATTGAATTTAAATATTGACCATTATAAAATACAGTGTAAATATTTGTCAAATTATAATAAACATCAAATACCATTAACATCAAAACGAAACAAAAATAATGTAAATCAAATGACTGACAAGTTCATTCATCACTGTCTGTAAGGATTACAGTGCCTCTCCGTGTTTATGGTGTATTGAGTGTGGCGAAAAAAGGAACTAACTAGACCGTCAAGATCATACAATATATAACTCCTTGTTCCATGTAAATACATAGAATCGCAATACAAAATGACCCTAAGATAAAAACTCATTGTATTACGTGGAAGGTCTATGGTTGTTCATATCATATATTTGATATTCTCTCCGACATGCAGCGCCACACTAAAATTCATGGGATGGAGCTGGCACATTCTATACGGAATTGTTGCGAAATTTGATCAAACTTCTGACTAAATAAATGGTGGGAATTGATTAAAAAGAACGATTGTAACAATTTAATAATTTTCGACTTAATTTCTCATGTATTTTACGTAAAATCCTTAATTTTGTAATAAATGGGAAAAGCGCCATCTGTTCTCAAATTAGAATACTTTTAGGGCTAGCCTCCTAGGCTGACTTCAGGTTCGAATCCGGGAGCCAATGCTATTGATTCGTGGAGGGTAGTGTTGGAAAAATCTTGGCTGAGATTGTTGCCGTCCCTTTTTGTTCTCTTATGAGCGACAGTGACAGGTGTGAGATTCTATTGGTTAAGTCATGATTTTTGTAACTACAAATTGCTACCATTGGTTATTACTCGACGAATTATAAAAGTTTTGATTCATTAGCGTTTTTCAAGTATTCCGTGGTAATCGTAATTTTGTAGGTTCACAGAGACGCTTCCTCGGAAAAACATGTGGTTGTTTCACTTTTGGAAAGGCGCCGGGAGCGACGGTCGCAACTAGGAAGAGGCTTCTTGGTTCCAGGGAAGGCGACGGGTGCTGGTGGTGCCATGGCGTCTGCAGCTATTTATCTGGTCAGATCTTTCCTTATATTTCGTAGATACAGAATATAACAGTGCAATATAAAGTTTTGTAATCGCGTAACGTAAGAAAAAGCGTATGAGTATGAGTGTCGGTACTAAGCCGTGTCTGCCATATTGTTTTCTAGTCATTGTAACTACGTAAATGAAATTCACATTTTTCATAAGTTAGATTCTTGTAGTATGTTGGTTAAAATCTGTGATATTCTGGTTCTACATCATTGTCATGTGTTTTAGCTTATCTCCGAGTACATTTCTACATTCTACATTTTTACTTCGGATTGTGAGTTCTACCTACGATAATTTTATGTGTACATTTTCAGGAATTTTCCATACGTTTTATTCTATTGTATCTGTGTGAAGCTGTGATTTAAGTGTACCTATTTTTAAGAAATTATATTTTGATAGAACGAAAATAAAATTACGGAACGGTAGGTAGTTATAACCACGACGTGCGGGTACGGAACGGTAGGTAGTACGTTGCGCGGCGCGCTTTGCCTCGTAGGTGCATTTAGTTAGAGCCTTCGGTACTCATAGTGCGTGAGCTAGGTCGTAGGTTCGATTTCGTTTAAATTATTTACAGTTTCCTCCGCGGTATAGTTTCTCGTTAGGTCACGGGACTGCGATATAGTTGTTGGTTAATTTGCAAAGTAAGATTGTTTCAGGATTCTGTGCGTCAGAGGGTACGTTTTGGTTTGACGTTATTTTAATAGGTTAGTGTAAATTTGTGTGTCTAACTAGTAGGAAGTACCTACCCATTAATATTTCACAGGTATGCCACGTCATGGGAACGAAAAGTTGACCTACATTCAATCTAGTATGTAAAATGTAAGTTCGTAAATTTGTAAAAAAATGTAGTCGCACTTATTCCTCCATAGCAAATTCGGTGGTGTAGTAGCACGACATGTCGATATCCAGAAATGATTTATCTTGTTGCGGAACTTTTGTACTACTTTTAAGCTAGTTTGAGTCAGACGTGAGAAGCGGTCACCCATCCATCAGCGGTCACCCATCCATTTTAAATCGTACAATTTTTATTAGTAAGAAGTAGTTTGATAAGAAGGGAGTGAGGCCTTTGCCCTGCAGTGGGACACCACAGGCTCATCAATAAATAAATAAATAAAGAAATAGTTTCCAAAATAGTTCGAATTTGTTGATACATTGTTCTTAAATTTACCCTGCAGATAATTGAGGCGTGATTTTAGATTATTGTGAATTTTCGGGAATTTGGCGGACCTTCGAGAATCTTGCAAGGATACTACTACTGATAGGAACGGATATTATTATTTTAGATTATTTAGGTACTGCAGTTCCAGTTTGATTCCGAGACGTGGATGTTCCAACCAGAAGGGTGAAATTACAGTTTTGAAAAGGTAATATCTACTTTTATTCAGTATTTAATGTTCATCTACATATTTTGCCTACAATTAAATATTATTCAAAATTCAGAAATGCAAAGTTTAATAATCTTTTGACACATCTTTTTATAGCTAATTCAGGAAATATTTAATTCCATTTTTTGAATATTTTCTCATCAGCAATTTTACTAATGACATTTTAGTAATAGTTATCTAACTAACATTTTTAACGGATTTAGAATGAATGTCATATTTAGATTCAAGGCCATACTCATATGCCAAGCAGTGGAAATTTTAAGCAATTAGAGAGTTACATTTCCTTAATTTTTATTCGTATGAAGTTTTTTATCATTTTGATATAATTTGACCAAATGTTTATTACCAGCCTTTTACATTTTATATGGAGTTGCATAGAAAGTTTGCAATGTCAAAAGTAATAATAAAGAAGTTACTTTTATGAAAGTGATGTTGGATTTGAGCTTACTAGGCCAAGCTAGGACAAAGCCTTAATAGTTTTCTCTAAATAAAGAATGGGAAACTATACAAGTACAGTTCGATTCACCATTTCTTATTACTTAGTTCATGGAAACTAGGTTTGACAATTTTAAAATACAAAATTGAAGTTACATTTTAGTAGAAGGTTGAAAATAAATATTTACCTTTAACTTAAAGTAGATTCTGCAAAGGTTTAAAATATGTTTTGCTTGCAGTAAATTCTCTTCATATTTTCATTTTCTTTTGTTTTGAAATAGATTCTTTCTAACTTTGTATGGAAGATTAATGTTTTTGTTTTCAAATATATATTTTCATAGATTCACAATTCTAGTAAACAAGTAAATCTAGATGTCGTGAATTCATTGGTTCCATTAAACTCAGTAAATGTAAATTCAAAAGAAATCCTGATATTAAAATCACAGTAAAACTAAAGTTACCACATCATTAAATACAATAATGAATTACATTATACTCAAATTAAGTTTATGAATTAATGTGAAAGGTTTTCATTTGGAATACCTAACCATACACTAGGTTCAGGAACAAACCTAGATTTGATGGATATACCCTCTTGTCCTTTTGTATACATAGTAAAGTATGACTAAACTGACTGACAAAAATATTGCATTTTGACTTGAATTAAAGATACTTCCCCTCATATCAGGATTAAATATATTGGAGGAGCTCTGTCCAGAGTCTGGCTGACGAGGAGCACTGCACGGTGGCGGGAAAGGGCGGTGCCCCGGCTTTACCAAAAACACAAAAATGCTGTTGTAGTTTTATCTTGTTTGAAACAGCAAATTTCTTACAATATATTTGAATGCTAAGATTATTAGTCTTCCTCACCCTCTAAAATCTTTATTGTTGAACGTTTACTAAGTTTTAGGATTATTTTTATTCTATTCTATTCATCTTCATCATCACTTTCGTAAGTTTAGTATTTTCTATTCTAATTATCAATCATTACATTAGGCAAAGTAGGTTATACCATTCGAGTCATTAAAGTTCAGGGGTTACAACAGCGGTTCGCAACTTTAGGTCCTATTATACTACTAGACGTTCATTTGGTCAAATACTAATCTTATTAACTAGAAACCAATTCTGTTACTATAAGTTCTTTCTTTTCCTCTATTTACAGTGTCTTCAGCCTTGTCCATGTCCAGCCTTCTGGGATTCGTGTCTGATGGATCCGTGCTCTACCTATGATTAGTGTCGCGTTTAAGTGTAGTTAATAATTATTTCCTTGAAGTGATTTTCTTGCAACTGAAGAATTTTAATTAAAGTTTTCGTATCTTAAATTTCATCTTTACATTTACTAAAATCATCCTTTAAATTCTCAACATTTAACTTTTCTTAATTTCTTTTACTTCTCTTTTTATAATTATTGTTTTAAAAAAAAATAGGGCTAGGTTAGGGTAGGTAAATGTTACAACACCACACACGCATAAACTTCGTAGGTACCTACTAAACCTACCTACTAAATGATTTTTAGGGTGAATAATCTTTTTCACTGTCATTTTGTACATTTTAATTATCTAAATACACCTTTTCATCATTACTAAGTATAAAATATTGAACTTTCCATAAGTGGGAACTAATTTTTAATAGAATACTGGAGGAAGCAAAAACCAGTGTCAATCAAAGTTTTCCAATTAAGGTTATCGAGTGGTGATGATGTGCAAGGAATGGGGTCACGACCGGCAGCCTAAATATTGGCTTACCTTCGTCAGGCTAGAGACAGTCATTACGGAATACTGCTCCTTTAGGTTTCCTTACCTCTAGGATATTTTACTGACAATATGGTAACTAGGGCTCGTATTTATAAAGCGATCTCAAGTTTGAGAGCGATATTAAGTGTGGATTTGACAGGCCGTTTTGTACTGAAATGACATTTCTGATTCAAACTCAAACTCGCTGTCACTCTTGAGAGCTGATTATAAATACGGGCCTAGGCTTCATGCAGACGAATAGCACTGGGCTGTAAATGATTTTAATTTTATTTTTATAGGTTCCTTTATATATTTTGAGTAAAATCTTCCCATATAAAATTATGTTTTTACACTTGGAAAGTAGTCGTTTTCCCATGGAAAAAAGAATCTTAAATCCATTTTACGTTACAAATATCACCTAAATATGACCATGACCTATGTACGAGTACCTATACGACCCATTGCACAGTCTGGAGAAACTCATAATTCTCTAAGAAATGGAGGCGAAGTGCGCTAGAGGACGAGCGCCGGCTAGATGGGTGGACCAAGTCAAGGAGACGACTGGAATCCAGATACAGGGAGTACATATGGCATTAAACCGGACCGAATGGAGAAGAATGACATACAGTCACGATCCTCAGCATTGAGGGAACGACCAGAAAGAAAACGTATGACCCAAATACAGTCGGCCACAGTCATATCCGTGATCGCGTCATCGTAGGGCGCGACGCTCATTCAATATCGATATCTTTTCTTAATAGCAATATCCAGTACCCACCTACCGATAGCGCCATGGATAAGGTCACAGACATGTGTGCGAATGAGGCTACATAATAAGTATTTTAAAGATAAAAAAACTTGCACCTGTATGATTAAAAAGGTAAAGACACATTTTGTTATTATCTATTACAGAAAAAAATATTCAGGGAGTTTATAGTGCAGCAAAATTTTTGTATCCATTGTAGTAATAGTAAACATGATGAACTAAACTAACTAATCACCTCATATCAATAAAATATCACTTGACTATGATAAACGATTGCTGCGTAGGTAATAAGTAATATTTTGCACTTCCAAAATATAATAATATGGCAAATGTTAAATTTGAGTCACTCAAACCTTTTGCGATGCAGCTTTTAAATGATTTTCAATTAAATATGGGAAATAACACGTCATTTTAATAAGGGAATGAGTTGATTTAACATGCATTGAAAATGGCGGAAAATAATTAAAACCACTGAGGGCTTTGTAAAAGTACCCAATTACAATTAATGGTCACTTCACTAGTACCTACTGAACAACGCTGAGCAATCTCGTTATTCAAATAATTAGGTAGGGTAGGGGTGTATTATTACCAAAATTATTCTAATCATGCTATCATACCTAAATATGTATAATTAAACTTAATGAGTAGGTATAAGTAATAATTATGAAGAGTTATAGTAAAAACATATTTTAGGTTCTTTGGCTATAAAGTTAAAATTTTTAAGTTCTTTCAAGGCTTGACAAACATAAACAAAAGATTAGTAATTAGTAATTTTTTTAAATAACGCATCAACTACGAAATATGCAATAAAATGTAATGTATGTAAATGTAGATAGTAAAGTACCTACTTCCTACTTAGTTACAAACGTCTGTCTGCAGTATCAAAGGATTCCAGGATGCGCTGGGAAACCTCGGAATATTTTAAACTCCTCTCGGGTTATTAAATTCAGTTACCGTATTGCCGGTCACGAATGGACTAAAAGAAAGGGTCGAGTCCACCGACTAGGGTAGTAGGTGCATTGCATATTTTATAATAGGGGTGATGTCAGTTCTGATGAGCTGTGCCCTGACAGATCCCTACTAAATTACTCCTTTACTAAAAGGTTGCCTGGCAGAAATTGCTACCCTAGCAATAAGGCCGCCTTATTGTACTTTGTTTTGTCATGTTTGTTCCTGTATAATGTCTTGTTTATGTGCAATAAAGGATATTTGTATTGTATTGCATTCCCAACCGGTGGAAATATTGCCGGAAGGCTCCCGAGCAAGTTACAATGGGCCTAATGTAATGTGTATAAGACAGAATACGACAATGCCAATATGTACAAAAGGCCATGTGTAAGGGACAGTAACATTGAGTCTAAGGGACAAAATAGTAAGTGTAAGGGACAAAAACAGTATAGGTGTAACAGTAAAGTTCCAAGAAATATGATCATAGCTCCAAGATATATGATCATAGTTCCAAAAAACGTTTGTTAGATTCTCCAAAGTAAAAGCAAAATTTCCGTATTTCCAGTAGATGCACACCTTTATTTACCGACGGTCGGGCGATGTTTGTCGTGTCTCTAAAAGCGGTATGAAAGGATTTTTATCTCTTTTTTAAGGTATCGAACGTTGGTTAGTAATTGGGTTTTACAATTATATACATACATACATACATACATAAAATCACGCCTTTTTCCCTTTTTCCTTATATACTTATTGTATATTTTCTTTTTATTTATGCTGTACAGTTTTTCTTTTGTTTGGTGTATTTTGTTTTTATTTACTTGACTCTTTATTTTCTTTAGTGGTGATCGCCCATAATCAACAATGGCGTAATATTATGAAGTCTGTAAGGCACCTCTTTTTAACACATAAAGGTCTGAAGAGCAAGAGAGTCAGTGAAATTATTGGCATATGAGTCATTCCACCTTAGGTCTCACAGTGTGCATCGCTCTCTGCTTTTCCACTAGAATCTAGTGAGGCTACGGTGCTGCTTACCATCAGGTGGGCCGTATGCTTAGGTTGCCACTGTATAACATAAAATAATAAATATATAATATTTAGGAGGGTGGTAACGAATCAGGTGGCCCCTCGTGGAGCCAACAACCGCTTAACTATGGTCCGGTCAGGTTAGACTGTTACGGAAAGGACAAGATGATTTATCATGATTTATGTTGTATGAATATGTTATTATGATTCTACTGAAACGTAACAGATAGTCGTATTAAGGTGGGAAATATTCAAAGAAAAAGTTTATTCTGATTTTTATACACGCATTCTAATAGAGGCATCGGAACGATAGGTACACTAGTATAATATTCGATCACGAATCACATTACAAATCCGGAAACTTGAATGAGATATACTGACTTTCCGGAAATCAGGACTGAAGGTCTAAGGTCGAGGACAAGATGATTTATCATGATTTATGTTGTATGAATATGTTATTATGATTCTACTGAAACGTAACAGATAGTCGTATTAAGGTGGGAAATATTCAAAGAAAAAGTTTATTCTGATTTTTATACACGCATTCTAATAGAGGCATCGGAACGATAGGTACACTAGTATAATATTCGATCACGAATCACATTACAAATCCGGAAACTTGAATGAGATATACTGACTTTCCGGAAATCAGGACTGAAGGTCTAAGGTCGCGGTCAACCAAACCAAGTTACTGAAACAACTTCACCAAACTTGGCAAGTTACAGAAGTTTTATACACATACTCGTGCGTGACACTACTCTGAGTTAAGGTACCTACTAACTATTTGGTTTGGTAGATACGTGGTTTATGTCACAAGGTTACATTTGGCTTGTGTTCTTTAAGTTTGTATCTAGGTAATGCGTATTTTTTAAAATTAACAACAGGGTTGCTCTTGAGTTCTAGTGTGGGTCAGGGAAAACAGAGATAGAGTCGACGATGGAGCGAGCTTATCCAGAAAAACCTATCATTCTGCATTCGGTAACACAGACGCAGGTAGTGTTTTGAGCTTTCTTTATTGCAAGTTTTGATTTTGAGCTTTCTCGTTTACAAAGTTTTAAGTAAACGCTAATTTAAAAATAAATAGAGACAGTAAACACAACAGTACTCAAAAACCATAAAGAACCTTTATCTCACATTTTTCGAAAAGTCGTTGAGAGTACGCAAAGAAAGGTGAAACTATCATGGATGCCACTAATGACCGGGGGCGCTACACGCAACGGCAAGATTAGATCGCCCATCGCCCCGTCGCCCCTTGGCCCCCTTGGGGGCGCAATTTCCGTCCGATAGGCCGATAGCTTCGCGGCTGGCCTATTCTGAGGACTTTTTCAATCGGAAAAGAATTGTGTTGAAGGGATGTAAGAGTTAGAAAATAAGGGTAGAGTTGAAGTGATCTGATAATATCGTTTTATGTAATGAAGCTGGATGGAGACATAGGTACAAGGATTGGGTAGTATTTAAAATATATTTTTAGACAAAAAATAAATATTTTTAAATTGTTTCATCTTATTTTCTGGTACTAACTCATAATTCAAGAAGATATTTTACTTTCATGTTAAATTTCATTATATATACCCACCTTGTTAAATAGTAAGTATTTTAGGTAACCCCGAATCAATCAGAAATGTTTACACTAAGGCTCGTATTTATAAAACGATCTCAAGATTGAGAGCAATATTAGGTAAGGATTTGATAGGCCATTTTGTACTGAAATGACATTTCTGATACGAACTCAAACTCGCTGTCAGTCTCAAGTGCTGATCATAAATATGGGCCTAAGTTATAATTTGATGAAGAAAGACTAGTATGTTAGTAAAAAGTCCCTGACTGGTGTTTAATACTGAGACGAAGATGTAATTTTGCCCAAAAATTCCAAAACACCTTTATGGATATTAGTTATCTGAGGGCAACTTCTCTTTATAAGAGGAATGGGTCTGTCGATAAGGTGCCTTGAGGGCATACATATAAACATGAGGTGGCCATTGAACAGCCAAGTACAACTCAAATTTTCCAAACAGATGTCCTAAATCATGTAGGTAGGTGATAAATAAACGATCGTTCGTTATTAGGTACTTAAGGAATTTCTTTTTCATTTCCAACGTTTTTCGGTAAACGTGGCTTTTAACCAGATAATACAGCTGAACTGAAATTTTATCTAAACTGTATCTACCTATAGCAAACTCTGCACCAAACCTTCGTTTATTAGAACGGCAGCTCAGACGAAACCTCAAAGCTCTGTAGCGTGAAAGTCGAGCAGAGATTCGAAACAACCTGCCTGCTTCTGACAAAGGAATCAGGCTGTCGAATACAGCCCAATAATACTTACAGATTGAAATAGGAATAGTGGAATCAACGCAACGTGTTAGAGGGCAGAAACAAACTTGTACATTATGTTTGTGTTTTAGTAGGAAGCTGTTTCATGTTTACTACTTTGTTTTACTAAATGATATTTGAAATACTTATTTTCTTTTTACTACCAGATATTTTATTTAATGTTGAAATATTTATATAATTTTTGATATCGGCGAGCTTTAATTCATATTCTTTCAAATATTATTTGAATAAAATCTGTAAAATACTTAGATTATTTTCTTGCATTACATTCAGCTCAAATACAAAATAATTATCATTCTGAACATACGTACTTTGCGTGATCTCTATGTAGGTATTTAATGTATAAGAATCGATCTGGCGTGAGGTCAGAAAAAAAATTCTATACCGCACTGATTAAGGAATAAACCGCTACGATTACTTGCCGATTGAAATACTAAACGCAGAATGAACGTACAATGTAGGAAGCGAAGTCTTATCAGTCTATTTTGTTTGCATTCCAACTGTGAAAGATAAAAGACGTAGGTAGGCGTTCCCCTTTTTCTATAGGTCAAATAAGTTTGACATTTACAAAGTAACATTTTTGGATTGTGTTGTCACACATAAAAAAAATATGTTGTTAAAAATCCTACACTAGGAAGCAAAGTCTTATCAGTCTAATTTTGTTTGCATTCCCACTGAGAAAGATAAAAGACGTAGGTAGGCGTTCCCCTTTTCTGTAGGTCAAATAAGTTTGACATTTACAAAGTAAAATTTTTGGATTGTGTTCTCCCAAGGTTCTCCCACATAAAGAAATTGTGTTGTTAAAAACAAGGAGCGATAACAAATATAAATATAATATTTGTATATTTAATCAATTAGCTGATCTTAGGCAGTTTTAAATCGATTTTTTAGTTCATTTTAATATTTGGAAAAAAATAATAGTTCATAGATATATTGACAAGGTTGTAGTCATGCTAGGCAAAAAACTTTGAGGAAAAACTCGATCCCGTATTCGTATAATCTCCATGGTGTTTGTATTTCAGAGTTTACACAGTACCTCCTTAGGTGACGTAAGCGAATGGTGATGAGGCTCTTGCTATTTTTGGTGAAACAAAGAAACAGGAAAGAGGAAATTACCAAAAAAGAATTAAGCATACATCTTTATGCAATTGAACAAAATTAAAAAAAACCGGAAGGTACTTCATAACATCATTCAGTCTATGCAACCTAATTAAGTATACCTACGACCCTTTCTAAAAAAGATTCCGGGAAAAAAGCAGCGCATTTACAGCTAATTCCGAACTACCTGTACATCTTCATTAATTGACAGAAACCTGCTAATAGCACTACCTTCAAAATTAGCAGATACCCGCATAATAGAGAGGATTGTGTACAATGGAGTTGAGCTGAGCGAAGCCTTGTCAAGTTACATTACTTGATATTTCCTCCATACATAGCTGCTTAAATGGATGTAGCATTGTCACAACAATGTTACCGTTTATTTACTTAATTTACAAAATTCTCACTTTTACTGCTACTTAGCAAGATAGTTGGTAGTTTTAATGACAACATTTTAGTTCAGCAACAAGGTTTATAAGAATAAAATATACTAGGTAGTACAACAAAGTAGGTAAAATAAAGAGAGTGTTAAAAATATAGGTCTCGTTAAGATGTACATAATTTATTTTCTCGCACTTCTTTATAAGTAGAACAAGCATAAGGAAGGCATTGTAAAGGAAATAACACAGACAACAGAGAAGGTTATATCCAGAAATTAGATCATTGCAAAAATATTGCGTCCTAGTTTTTCTTGTTTCGTGTGTGTTACTGAGTAAAACGATCCGATAAACCTCGATGTCAGATCTATGGATTTAATTTTTGGAATATTATTTATTTATCAAATGTTATTTACTAAGTATCTATCTAAACAGACGTACCGTACACACAAAAATACAAATCTTTAATTCTCTTAGGCCCGTATTTATAATCAGCTCTCAAGAGTGACAGCGAGTTTGAGTCCGTATCAGAAATGTCATTTCAGTACAAAACGATCTGTCAAATCCATACTTAATATTGCTCTCAATCTTGAGATTGCTTTATAAATACGAGCCTTAAAATACAAAAATACAGATTCGTAAGTATTTTGTGTACTCAAAAACTGCAAGACCGATTTCAAAAGTTCTTTCACCATTAGAAAGTAACATTCACCCTGAGTAATGTAGGATATGCTTTTATAGCAAAAAAATCTGATTTCCTTAGGAAAACTCATTAAAACGTGGGTGAACCTACGGCACAAAAAGCTAGTAGGTAACCTACCTAATATAACAACAATTCATTTTGCCATATGAGCAAAGAAAATAAATATTATGATTGGCCACATTTTATAGCCGTTTCCTTTGGCTTTTTCGCAGAATATAATTATCATGCTGTTAAAATTCCTCTTTTGCATTTCGGATTTTAATCAAATTGTCAAGCGACGCATAAAAAAACAACGAATTGGGTAAGGTCCTTTTTTTTCAAATTAACGGAGGCTTTGAGATGTTCCTACGATTTTCCATTTTTTTTTTTTCGTAAATATTTTTGAGCCTCGACAAGTTATTTCACAGAATATAGTTTGAGACAATTCACTTGATTTAGAATGACACAGTCCGTGCATTGAATAATGGTAAAATTTCTTAAACGAATCAAAGATTGCCCTTTAGTGTACCCAGTCGCTATTTCGCTTATTTGGATCAAGCACTCCCGAATACTTTGCATGCGTACAGCAAAAGACTAGAACTCACTACCTGCATTTGTAATACCGAGTTAGAGTGATTAGGCTTCTTTATGTTAGCTTGCTCCGTCTTCGACTCTGTTTCTGCCACGGGCTACCCCTGACCTAGACAATAATTTGTAAGAGACAAAAATGAATTTCTCTCATAGATTTTGGACCACACCCAATAGTGAAACATCCCGGCTGAATCGGAAATGCATCGTGATTCGTGTATTATTCACGTTCCGGCCGCAGGTTTATTTTATTTATTTTCAAATAGTTTTTTATTTGATCCAAGCTAATGGGATAGCGGGGTATGAATAAATAAAATACGCTGTGAAGTGCAGCGTAATGCTGATGTATACCTGTTTAATAAATTAATGCAGTAAAATCTCTTGTAGCGGAACTGAAGGCCGCGTTGCTCTAAGCTTGTATCAATTTTCCGGTCGATCCGATGGGTTCCTCATGGCCTATAAAGACTTATGTTGTTAGTTTTAGGTAAGGTAATAACTACAATATCAATTCAATTGCATGCTGTGTTCACACATTGTAGGGTACATTTTACTTCTTCGGACTGTTATGTTTTATTTGTACTTATCTCAAATTGTCTGAATGATATCCAGTTCTGTGAACCTTTAATAAAAATAAATAGATTTATAGTTTGAATGGCATTCAAGCATACAAGCATTAAATTTTATTTAGGTGTTACTTAGTTGTTATCTTAGATCATGCCATGAGACGTATTTTTGAGAACCATTTGAACCGTTTTCTTTTCTACTGTTTTCGTATGCTTATTTATTTATAGGTTCAAATGGTTCAAACCTATGTATCCATAATTAGTTAATTTTCTCACATCCTGTATAGAACTTCATGAAAGCTATCAAATTTACCAGAAACTTGGAACGGATTGTCAATTTGAGGAAAACATTTGTCCAACTAAAGCCATTTAACTAAAAGCCAAGTCGTTTGGCAAATTTGATGGAGTTCTAGAAATGAATGAAGCACGCAAGTATTTACGACAGATAATTTCTTTCAACAATAGAGGGTGTAAGGGACAGCTTCCCGCAAATTGATAGGCAGTGCTCAGTCAACAGATCAACTTTCAAGAAGAAATTCTTTCATTAAATAAAAAAAAAACAATAGGCTATTTTCCTACTAAATCAGCAACTTTGTATCATGTCAAAACGCTTTTTTGTATGAAATTGTGGGTTATGACGTCACTGGCTTGTAAATATTGACTACTCAAACGTCAAATAAATATGAAATTACAAATTGCGTTAATTTAGTTACGTAGGTATTAAGAATTTTAATTTTATTATTGTATTTTGTTTACGTAAATTATTTTCTTAAAAATACCCAAAGATCGATCTACAAAACTAGTTACTAGATAAAAATAAAAGATCATAAAAAATGTTTTCCGTACTCACATACCATACTTACGTGAGAGCGAAGCGGAGTGACTCAGCAATTTACAGCCATTTCAATCATCCACCGCTCAACACAAATCAATCTGGCAACAATAGCTCCGATACTCCGAAGCCATTTTCCAATAGCAACACAGGGTCATTGGGAACCTGCGATGTCCTTCCAGGGGGTATTATTTTTGGCGCGAGCGCGCTCGGTACGGGTCTGACGCCCGGCCGCCAGTTCCATCAGCGACCTGTTGAGGCTAGGTTGCCAGTCGCATGGTGCCACGCGAACGCGGCACTTTTGAATAGCGAACGTGGGATGCTCTCTTCGAATTTCGAACAGTGATTAAGATTTATTTATTTTTCTTTTTTTATTATTGTGGCTTGTGTTTTCTGTGGTTTGCAGTGGATGGTTTGGATCTTTGTGCAGGTAGGTATTTTTGAAAATTATTCTCAATTGAATGCGTCAATATTTATTGTTGATAAATATACAATTTTTGCTAGTACTTAAATAAAAGATTCCTACCCGTACCTACCTAGTATAAAGTGTTTATTGATTGTTTTACTTTATTTCTTCATCGAATTTCATTCTCATGACTGTTTCATAAGCTGATAAGTAGCTTTTATTGTGATTTCTATGTGTTATATTTTTATGTCTCAAAGCGGTTTATTATGGCGGTACTTAGGAAAATCTGGATTAACTTTGATTATGCAGTAAATTTTATGGGTTACAGCTTTCGTCGGGAAACAATAACGGTGATCGTTTGGTCGCTTGGCTATGGCGGGGCGTTAACTTTTATGAAGTTTCAACTTTATTCCTACTTCAAATTTATTTTAGAAATCAAGCGCAAATTTTTTTAAATGCGGCCCTGTGAACGTAGGAAAGTCAATAAAAAATAATTAAAGTTACTAAAGAATCTCTCCATAAAAACACAGGTAGTTTAGTTTATAAATTCAAAAAACTTTTAACTTAACATTTGTGTGTTCAAATTCATTTTCATGTGAATAATGTGTGAAAACTACTATTTTGAGAGAACATCTTCGTAGAGAGAACAAACTAACAAAAATGAGAAACACATGTCATACCTTATTGTGAGGGATTTTAATTTATACGTAAACCTCTTTGACTATTCATCAACCGATTTTATAAAAATCTTTTTACTTTGTATTTCAAAAGAAAAGAAAGTAAATAACCCGTACACATTTTAAAATGCTGATTGATCAAAATTCGTCCAAAATATGAGAGATCGGAGGAAATTCGCCTCAACACGAAAATTACTGTCATCTCACTTGTCACTTGTCTCTCAACGCGCTCTCCGAAAACGGGAAATCTTCAAATTTTCATAACCTCTGGAGAAATTCCTGCTCAACATCAGTAGAATACAAAATAATGCAAAAAGATAATGTAAGTAGTTGTGAGAAAAATGCCGAGACCCTTGACTAGACATTGAGAAATTAAACAATTTTGTCAAAATTAAATTAGTAGGTGAGGTATTTTTATTAAATAAATACAGTTTTATAGCTGAAGCTGAGTGTTGAGCCAAATCAAGATATTGTACACTCCCCGTGAGAAACCAGACAACAATTTAAATTAGACTACCCTTATAGCTCAGTGGGTAGTAATGTGATCCTGCCAGATGTGCCGAACGAAGGTTTTAGTTCATATCCCCGCTAAACAGAAAGATTTATTAAATCAATTACTAAAGTTTGTTTCAAATTTCAGAGTCCAAAAATATTTATTTATTTTTATTAGCCCAATAGTGTCTAGACTCATTCTGCCAAAGATTGGGACCTCGAGGCCCAAAACAGGAAAGAATGGAAGGAGAAGAGAGAAGCCTTGCATCCCAGCAGTGGGATGACGTAGACTGGATAAGAAAAGTGTCCCTCTGCTGTACAATAACCTAACCATCCTTTTTAATTGCTTTCACGACGTTTGACAATCACCCACCAATCCTCGCTATCGTCATTATGCTACATATTCATAGAATACAATAAGATTAGCATATATTTTTTAAGATTTGATCATATAGTACCCAGATACATTCAATTTAGGCCCCATTCGATTCACTTGCACTTAACATATAACGCAGAAATAGCATTCCTGTATGAGAGGTCTAAATGAATCAGAGAACCTCTGTATCAATACAGATACAAGCCTGAGTCTCTAAGTGCCTCCACATGTACATACAAACAGAAAAGCTCTCTATTCTATACAATCATCAGACTCTACAGGGTGTAAAAACAAGTATTGCGTTCCTTTAAACAAACAACATTTCCAAAGCACAAACATTTTAACTCGAAATAAAATTTTGCCTTGTCCGTACAAAATTGTAGTTGAGGAGAGCAGCTTTGTATTGAAAGTAAAAAAAAATGTGCTTTGTGAAAGTTGTTGGGTATTATTAGTAGAACATGTGATTTAAACGAACGCATTACTTTTTTTTACATCCTGTATATCGATTTGAAAGCAAAAATAGATCGATGCCTCTTGTTTGAGTTTCTCTGGAATTTGTTATTTCTGAAAGTTATTTATTTGATAAAATATGAGTATTAATAGCCATCATTCTTTGAAGGTTGTCTGGGTTATTCAATTCGAATAATGAAACTATTTACTTGAATCCGATATACCTAAGCCTTTTAAAAAATATATAATTTTTGTATTAAAGTTACCGCGGTATAGATTGTGAGTCTCGATTCTCATATAAGTTATCATGATCACTGTGAGATTATTCTCACCTTGGTTAGGACAATAGGGGATGTTCAGGAGCCGTATTTTTAAATCACTTGAATCAAAACGCGCATTCTTTTTTCATACCATTTGGCATGCGAATGTTACTCTTTCGTGAACGAGTGATTCAAAAATATGGTTTCAGCAGCCGTGTTAGATTTTCTTTATTCGAAACAAGAATGATGCAATCTTTTGCAGAGATTTGTTTCTCACTAACATCAACTGACAAAAACACAATTCATAGAACAACAACATTTAAATGAGTCAGGTCAGGACTCTACAGAACTGTTCAAGATACCCACATTTTCATAATGAAATCAGCCTCGTTCGTTCACGCGAAACAGCGAGAACCGGCTCCCGTACTGTGGTGAAACAATTCGTAATGCCATAAGCCTTTCAATTAATGTTTGCTCAGGATAAAGGGAAATTTAATTGGTAGAGCTGAATGTTTGGAACTCTACGTGATTCAACCTGTATTTTAATGATCTGTCTGAAAATGGAGTTCATGGTTTACTTATTTGTTGCAATAGTGATCGGTTGTTTATAGTTTGGACAGTTCGGATACTGATGACGGGATAATAAATTTTCTTGAGATTGTCGTTCGTTACTGAACAGCTAAGATTGAAATATGTGCGGTGATAAAAAATCACATTCGAAGCAAAATGTTTTTTTTTAATTTTTTCTCACGTAAGATTATAAACTGATTTAGGCTCGTATTTAAGAAGCGATCTCAAATGACATTTCTGCATTTAAGATACAAGCTCAAACTCGCTATCAGTTTCGAGAGCTGATTAATTCTTCAACGATTTTAATTAAGGTCCAAAATAAGCCAGTTTTTAAATATCCGATAAGTAGAATATCGGAGGATAAAACGAATTTTAAAGTAATGTACCAGCGTGATGTGGTGATCCATTCACAAGATAAGCGCTGGTAAATCCATTCCAGTGTAACAGTGTAAGCGCTCACTTCGCCACCTGTTGATTTTTTATTGCAACAACCTGTTTTATCACGCGAGACGAGAATCATACCGAACTGAAATACCTACGAACATAAAATCATGTCATTATCTCTATTATGAAAATAAATTCATTCATTTGGAATGGGATGGGATGGGTAGAGCCTCAAGGGTCTAACAAATGAAAGAGACTAATTGTATAGAGTGTAGAACGATCCGCGCGGAACTTTCCTTCCTCACGGCCCAACGAGTAGGTACTGCACGGCCATGTGTTTTTTATTTATCTAAAGCTTGAAAACAATGTCACAACCATATAAAAAGTAATAATGTAGTTACATTGTAGTGTATTTTATTATCTCGGTACACTACACGCACTCGAAAGATAGTTTATCATATTCTTGATAAAATAGTTTTACTCTGGATATCTTATCAAAATAGCCTTACACGGTGTGTTTTTTTGCGCTATTTTCATAAATATAAGCTCTTTCTGAATGTCATCACTGTATGAAACTGTAATATCAACAATATCATCACATGAAACTGAAGTTCCATAAATTTTACCTAGTAGTTTATTTGACAAGGCCTAAAATATCAAATCTCACGACAAAAGATTCATTACTATTATTTCTTTCGGTTTTAAATTCAATGAAAGAAAAATATTCGGTGGCATTAAAGAATGAAGGAGAGAGACGTTCTTTTGCCTATAATGGGAACATGATTTAGATTTTGAATCCATTTAAGTATTTGTTGGTGTTTGGGGTTTGATGTTTGGTAATTAAACATAGGTAATTTACCTTTTTGTCCCGACATTTCGATTCGGTTACAGAAAACGTCGTCGCGGGTTAATAAGTAAATTGAGTGAAAATAATCGTGAGTGCTTAAAGACTTGTAAGATCTATTCTCTCCATTAGTGGAGCCTATCACATTAGCTCAATTTCGTCGTATTCAAATAAGTATTACGTAATAGGCTCTTAGCTTTTATCTCAAGTTACGACAAATTATTTATTCCTGTGACAAATACGAAGAATAGTATAATAGAAAATAATTGAATAACGATAACAGCATTGTCAACAATCGCGATCTAATTGGAGGAGACGACCTAGCGTAAACATAAGGCAATGATACTTGACCTCATACTGTTTTATTGTTATTGGATGATATAAAAACAATAAAGGCAGAAAAAAGGTATTGTGATACCTATGTTTTATAATATCGATAATGATACTGGTTTTTTAAGCACCATATTTTTCAGCCTGGGCGTTTTTCCGGGCATTCTAACTGTTACTTCATAAAAGGTGTTTTAGAATAAGCACAATACACAAGACCTCTTCCATGCTGGACTGGGAGCGATAGAAAAACATACAATGTGCCAGCTGCATCTCCTCCCGGGCATGCTGTAAAAACCAGCAAAGAGATTTGAGGGTTTCAGTATTGTAATTTAGGCGATGGTTTGACAACCTGTCACTACAGCAATACTATACAGATCTATCTTAAACAACCCTCAAAACATGTCAGACGAGGCGAAACGACCTTTGTTTAGGTTGTTTTCGCTCTGCCTACCCCATTAGGGATAAACGTGTGATTATATGTATGTATATGTACAAGACGCTTATTCAAACACCTTTAATGAAGTTAGAAATAAACCTTCAAAACCTCTGGTATGACCAAATCAAGGCAAAATTTTGTGGGAGTTTTTAAACACACAATGTAGCACGATCAGCTGAAATTTCATGCATGTAAGTAAAGTTCTGAGTTCAACGTACATAATTTTGAAACCAACAGGAGTTACAACTTGTTTTATATGTATTTAAACAGACACCTACACAGGAAATTGTAACTAATTAAAGTAAGTTAAAAGCTCGGACTAGCTGAAAGGGAATTAGAAGTTAGTGCACTCCCTGATTACAATTGCCTGGATTTATTTACATAGGTCGCATATTATTTACTTTAGAATGATGCTGTATGCAGTTATTTTCGTTGGATAATTTATCAGTCTAAAGAGAAAACCATCTGGTATATATGTTAGAAGTTCTCTGTTAGATCGGCCTATGAACATTAAAAGATTGCTGTAAAGTTTTTTTTTTCTCTTTATTGTTGAAACTTTTGAACGTTAATTTTTAGCCAATTCACTCCACCTAAATTTTACATATAATTTTGACGAATATTTCGAAACATTTTGAGTTTAATTCTGTATGAACAAACATGAGTGGGTTATGATTATGATCTTTGCCCCAGTTTATTATGATTAGGCAATCTCACCGGTTGATCTCGTTACAACCTCTTGTAGCCAATTTGCGTTCTCGTTTTATGTAATGATGATAATACAGTCTTATTAAAGGTAAATATAAGCAAGGTCGAAAGGTATTAAAAAAATTGCTGTCATGTAAAAATCTGCTATCCTTTGCTTTTCTGAAAAAGGTAAACCTGTTTTGTCGATTTTTTTAGTTTTTGTCACATATTTAAAAAGAGAAAACAATTATTTTGTTGCTAAACACAATACATTCACATCCAACAAAACATTTATAAATGATTATAATATTATATAGGTCGTAGGTATTCGACAGAATGTTTTTATTTTGATTTTTCCATTCCATATACATCTATATTAATTATGTCACAACACCATGATGGGCGTTTATAATATATTTTGTCCATCTTTTTGGATATATCTGTAATATAAATAATCTCACATTGACCAACGCACCTGTAAGCGGTTTACGACGCGATACTCCGCGTTTTTACGACATTAATATTGCGCGTTATTCAAGTACTAGGACGGGCGCACACTTTCCCCAAATTCCGGGTTATTACCTCTTAATGCGGGTTCTAAGGAGATTATCATGTGACCTTTGCTTTCCGATACATTTCAGTTCAGTTTTATATAAGATTCATAATTTACGTGCACTGTAATACAGATATATACTTAAGATTTACGTATATTTTTGGCCATTTTATCCTCTAAATACATTTCGATCAATCAGAATTCTATTATTGCTCCGCATTGATGACACGCTAACAGCTTTATTTAAAATGAGTTTTTCTTTGTTTCAGATGTAAAGTGCAGTGCGTTAAAGAGTGCCAACAGTCCAGCCGCCGATCAGTGAATATGTGGTAGAGTGTGTAGTGAAGTGAAGTGATAAAGGCGCAGTGAAGTCGAAGGGGCTTCTCGCAGGCCGCGGGCCCAGACATGCCGCTAAGTTGACGACGGCAGAGCGCCGCGCCTCACGCCGCTTCACTTGCAGTATAGGTGAGTTGGAACAAATGAGTGTGTAGTGAAGTGTAGTGATAAAGGCACAGTGAAGGCGAAGGGAGAATTCTCATTTGGAAATTTACCATACATAACACAAGAAGTACCTAAAAACAATGGCAAATGAATAAAGCAGAGACTTTTTCATAATTAATGTACTGCAACACAAATGTGTTTGAACTTTGATAACCACAAACCATTCTGATATCGCATAGAAGCTGAAAGCTTATTGCTACTGTCAGTCTCGTAGCGCCATTAACACTATCAAGATAAAGCCTTCAAATTTGACGTACACGCGACCTGCTACGCGCTACGGCGTAGCTTCGTAGCTAAATCGTAGACAGTGCTACAATGTCTATGAACCATTATTCTAATGTACTCTTATAGCGCCATAAAGCCTTTTAGATACTTACATTATGCGGTCTTCTTCTTTTGTGAGGTTTATAGGATCGTCAAACAGAGTTTGCCTACCTTTCGAAAATCCGTTGTGCGTACATATTTCTATTTCAAATTAAATAAATGAACTGAACTGAACTGAACTAAACTCAAAAACTCTTTGGTATTTTAATGCAATATTGCCTTTGCCCAGCAGTGAGACACAGTGGGCTAGTAAAAATAATAATTATAATTATGTTTCGCTCTTTTTTCATGGAAACTATGTGCGCAGTATAGGTATTATAGTGCACGTTATATAATCAATAGAATACTTGACATACTGGTTGACAATTAGACTTACTCATAGTATACTATACCTTTGACATTTAGCCTAGCTAGGTATTTGACCATACCGATTAGTACCTAATCAAGGTTATTGTCAGTATTATATGTACGTTACTTCAGCTTTACATAGTGTAGTAATAGACAGTTCAAGATATTTGAGATAACAAGATATTTCAAAATAACAATAGGATATTAGTCCATTAAATTATATGTTGGATTAAGTGAACAAATAATAAATAAGAAAAAATACAAAAATATCTATAACATAATTTCTATTTTAACATTTAAATACCTAAATCAATGAAGTTCATACATCACGTTTTCATTAAAAAAAGTTTCTGTACCCTTACCGTAAACAAAATACCTCGTGTGGGTCATCAAGAAACCCGAAACATGAGCCCCAGGGGCAAACCACTAGACCACAGAGGCTGCTAAAATAGATTGTTTTATTTAATATGGAAAGCCTGCAATTTAATAGCGTCGCCATATTTTTGGTGGAATACCTGAAGTTTTCGCATTCAACGACCTGTGTAGTACTCTTCCGCGTAATGGTACCCAATTACCAACATTAAATTGTAAATTAATTTATACCTTATTTTCCTTTCAAAACGAGTTCGTGGCATAGGTATTTTGTTTATTGTAGGTACACTTTCCTCTTTTCAAGTGAATAAATATTTGAGTATACATTCATAATATTCATAATTTTGTGCATCACATTTGTGACAGCTTTGCTATTTGCTCTAATTCAGGCCAGAGGAAACTGAGACAGAGTCGAAAATAGAGCGATCTCACTCGGAATCTTTATAGACACTGCCGTTTACATACAGATAGTATATCACATTATTTAAGGCCAAATAAATTAATTAATATAATGGCTTGCTGTAAAAATCAGCTAAGGGATTTGAGGGTTTCCGTATTGTAGATGGGCTGACAACCTGTCACTATAGCAATATAAGTTCTATCTGGAATAACCCTCAAAACTTGTCAGACGTGGCTGGCGGAACGACCTTTGTTTAGGTCGTTTACGCTCTGCCTACCCCAATAGGGATAAAGGCGTGTTTGTATGTATGAATGTATATTATGTATAAAAGCTGTAATAGCAAAGTTCTCTGACATACAAAATTTTTCCCAATTCCACGAAAAATCTATCAAAGTATTATTTATTAACAATGCTTTTGCGCTCCGCAAAGTTGAACTCTTAAAAGTCTTAAAACCTCGTTCGACGTCAGAAACCCCTTGGTTCCGGTTCGGAATGAAATTCGCGTGTTCTCGTTAAATTGCCGTGTTTTCATACAAATAATTCGTTTTAACTTCTCCCGTCTTATTCTGAGGTAAGTACAGTTTATGCATCAGGCTTGACGTTTTGAGTTCCTATCAGAAACTGGTGAGTCATGCACGAAAGTCATGCTGATTTCGTTCTTAGTTGTCCATCAAAGCAATATATTTCTTAATACCTATCTCAACCAATCGCACTTAGAACTGATACAATAAATAATGTGTCTATTAAGAATGTTGACTGTTGTAGTATACAAGCATCTGGAGCCCAATAAGTTTTGGCTATATAGAGGCTACAGTCGATGTGGATAATATTTCTACTTTGATAGATATAGGTAAATCACCAAGTCCAAGAGCTGAATGCTGCTGACCTTGTAGTAATTTATCCGTGCATTAGATTTTTGTACCCCAAAGGAGAAGATAAATGTCAAGTCATACCAGGAGACCAAAGAACTGGCATTGGACCGGGAGCGTTGCTCCACCGACAAGAGTGCTGCTCTTAAATTTAAGAAGAAGGCCTAGCTTGTTGTAGTGTATTTCTACCTGTACGTCATATCCTCAATACCTACCTATATCGCCACCACACTAGTGCACTGACTACGCGATATCGGGCAAAACTCTTTTATTTCTACGATCGAATGTCAGCCATATTTAGCCTCGCCAAAACCCAAATGAAAAAAAAAAGTTTTGCGGAGAGAAGTCGAGTGGAAACGTTGACGGCTCTAAGCGAGAAATGTGAAAACATGCATACTCTCGTTTACAGATGAAAGGTGTGTTATTACATGATGAATGTACTTTTAGTGCTTTTGAAATAGAAAACTAGACGTTTGCCTTAAGGAAAGTTCTAGAGTCGAGATTGTGCGAAGGAATACTTCAAGATTGGATCGGGCTCGTGGAACGAGAAATATGAATGCCTCTTCTAGGATTTCAACTTCGTAGATATTAAATGTTGATCTAGTATTAAGCCAAATATACTTCAATAAAAATAAAATGATGCGACTATTTTATTATTTTTAAATGCTGTTTACATCGGATGTACTCATGTGGGGATAACATTGTACTTAGCGATGAAAGGACGCAAAAATGTTATTTCTTCCGAGTTGATTCTTACCGGAATTGAAATATTGAAACTCATTTTCTAAAAAATTTACCCAGCAGTGCCCGAATTATTGGACAATTAAGTAGAGGACAGTATCGCAATAACATGAATTTAGTGTTGCCTGTAATGCCATGTTCATTCGCATTGGTCAACGAACCTGCGTCCTTCAAAAAACCAGTCACTATCCACTGAGCTACCAGGCCAGTCTACCACACCAAGTATAAGATCATATTCAAGTGGAATCTGAATCCAGAACGTCGAGCGTCTCGTAATAAGAGTCTTCGAGCGCGCGAGCCCACTCGGCACAATTCCGCGATACATGCCACTCGTCATAGAAACAGTCTAATAAGCAGTTTGGTTTCATGTCATAGGTTAGGTATATGACTAAATATTATGTGATATTGATCCTGTAGTAATAACTTGAAGTAGGTAAGAGTTTCTTCAATTCAAACTCACGAGTTCATTCGGCACAATTCCGTGATACATGACACTCGTCATAGAAACAGTCTAATTAGCAGTTTGGTTTCATGTCATTTAAGTATGAATAAGTACAATACCTACATTAATCACGCCTGTATCACTTATGGAGTAGGGAGGGCGTAAGGCTAACAGAAAACCGTTTCCACCACGTCTGGCAATTTATTACCAAGGCTGTTTTCTGATATGAGAATGAACAGCGAACAGTTAACAATTTATCAGATTTTTTAAGTGTTTGATGATTTTCTTTGTATGACTGATGCTTTTACTTAATTCGTAGTACAAGAATAGAGCTATATATCCGGATTTGGTTCCAAACAAAGGGCCACAAAGCTCCAACCCATCTACAGTCAGCCCCAAAGACGAACCTGAAATTAAATTGGCCGTTTCGGGACGAGAAATCTAATCCTTGACTGCTATTTGTACAGGTATAGTTGGTCAGTAGATGGTTTTACCCGTGTCCTAAGTGCTTGTCACGGCGCCGAAATAAATAAAATCGTGTTAAGAACCCGTAAAAATGTTTCATAGTTATCTACATATCACAATGATTTTAAAAGTACCATTTAGAAAAGTAATTTCCAAATTTTTGAATACAATAAAATGTCTTCAAGTAGTCTCCTCGCTATATGTCAGTGAAACAGACTTCAAAATATAAATTCCCCTTCCACATATTTAGAGCCTCTATCACGGGGAATGCGTACATTGGAATCTATCACACTCTCACACTCTAACGCTAGTGCAGTTAAGAATACCTCTGCTTAGGAAGGATGGGAAGCTAACGATCTTAAATGCACCTACTTGCTTAAAAGGGCTGTAGAAACATATTTATACAGGGTGTTAATATAATTGCTTGCCATAGCTTAGGGGGCGTTTTTGTAACGATAAAAGATCCATGTCTTTTTTAAATTTCCTATAAATGAAGTTTTACCAAGTGCCAACAATCGCAAGTGTTAAATATAATTTCCTGTTGCCTGGTTTAGCAAACAGGTTAATAATAGTGGGGAATACATGCTTTTCTCCGCCACTTACTGTAGCTAAGAGGCTTACCTAGTTACCTACCTATCAAGCTGTAACAAGATTTGGTGAAGCTAGAATTTATCGTGTATGGAAGTAAGCTGCATTCAGTTAAGCCAGGCGTGGTGCACTCCGCAAACCACAAGTTCTGACCATCATTTAGGTAAAAGATTTAAAGGGGTATTGTCACCAGAAAACTTTTTCTATTCGTTTCCCCTTTTTTAAAATCACCAAACTACATTGGAGATAGAGTAGGCAGGCACTGTCTAATAATAACGTGTGTCCTGAAATCGAAACATTTCTTGCTCGCAATTAAGGCTAGGCATTAATCACCCCTTTACGCTCAAAGTGCTTTGCGTGATACATTTCACCCATAAACAGTGACATTCCAACATGAAGATTATTGGATATTTTTAAGTTGATTTATGTGATGTGAATACTCAAAGAAACTATTTATAAATAAAATCTATTAAATTCCTCATTCCAAAAGGACTGTGATGTCAAGAAATTTCGATAAATTACGTATATTTTATATTATACTAGCTTTCCGCCCCGCGGTTTCACCCGCAGCTAAGAGTTTTCCCGTGGGATTGAGTTCCCGCGCTGTTCCTACCTTTAAAATTGACGGAATTTCAATACAAACTTCCATCCCCTATTTAACCCCCTTAGGGGTGGAAAATACAAAAACGCTGAAATACGTGTTCATTATTTTTAAATCTTTACCCCAAAAACAAAATTGGAAGATCCTGCCATCAAAATTGACGGAATTTCCATACAAACTTCCATCCCCTATTTAACCCTCTTAGGGGCAAAAAATGCAAAAATGCTGAAACACGTATAAATTATTTTTCAATCATTAGCCTAAATACAAAATTTGAAGATCCTACCTTCAAAATTGACGGACTTTCATACAAACTTAAACCCCCCTTTTTACCCGGTTAAGGAGGGAAAATCCGGAAATCCTTTCTTAGTGGGAGGTTACGTTATAAGAGGAACTTGCTCTCTAAGTTTAATGATTCTAGCTTTAGTAGTTTAGGCTCTGCGTTGATGAATCAGTCAGTCAGTCAGTCAGTCAGTCAGTAAGGACAAACGATTTTATATGTATAGATTATTATTTACTTATATTTTTTATTCAATTTCATTTATATTGCCTATATTAATTTATTTTCATATCTTAATTTAAAAATACATACGCATATTTTCACACCTCGTTATAGGTACGTAGGTTTGAAAATGTATGATGATGGAAACCGGGACGAGGACGGGTTATTTTAACCTTTTCGGGATCAATGCTTTGTGACCCTCTCTGACGAACGGCACTTTATTAGGGACATAAAATAAAATGTAAACAATATTTTATAATAATAGATTCTGTACTACTTTCATACAAAATACGAAATACGTTTTTATTTTCCTTAACGCCTGTCGTATTCCTGTTTAAAAAAGTGAATACCGAAAAAAAATATAAATACGGGCCTTAAATTTAAGAAGAAGAAAATGATTGTAGGATAAAATGCTCGTTTTTGTACTTATTTATTACGTAGGTGGTTCAGTGTAACCTACATGACTCAGGTAGTATTCGTAAAGTATATTTCTCTGTTTGTCATTTTATTTGACGTAAGTGAAAAGGGCATGTTAGACTGAAACTGGTAAGTTCTTAAATTAGCAACGAAATCGTGTTTCAACCATAGCAACAGAATGAAGGCAGATTTTTAATTGTGTAGAAGAAAGCTAAATATTATTTAGTGAAATCGTGATATGAAAGAAACATTTTATGAACGGGCTTCTCGGACTAGAAATCTTAAGTGCCGCAACTGATTTCACTAAAAAGCTTAGCAAGCTTGGTGCTTCAGGTCAAGTGGTGCACTTCATAATAAACCAAGGTCTAAATATTATCCACTCTGAAATTAATTTTGTATCTTTTTCGCAAAGAGAGAATTCATCATCATAATTAGTAATATTAATTATGATTAAAGTAATTGCATTGTAGCTTTACCTATAATTAATTTGATTAAGGCTTATGTTACAAAATGTCATACCCATTACGAAAATGTGGGTTTTATCATCAGGGTCTATTTTCAAAATGGGCAATATGTGATAGTGGGCGGATACCACAACTACCAGGAGATAATACACTGATAGAAGGATTATAATGCACTCAGTATAAAGCCCGCACTTAACTGAGGTAATGCAGGCATTTACAGGCTCACAGGGTTGCTGGCTATGGCTACAAATAAATTTTTACAGGTGTGCTATTTTTTTAAACCTGCATAATATAATCACGCCTTTTTCCCTAATGGGGTAGGCAGAGCGTCAACGACCTTAACAAAGGCCGCTCCGCCACGTCTGACAATTTCTGAGGGATTTTAGATGGATATAATGTATGTTGACATAGTGAAGTGTTGTCAGCCCATCGCTTAAATCACAAAACATACACTGTAACCCTCGCATTTCGTACAGTATTGGAGATATTCGCACTGATTTTAACCGGAAGTTGTGTGAGGAATTTTCGAGTGTAAATAAAGTTCTTGATTTTATTGTAATAAAGTTCTATATCGTATCACGCTCTTTATATGCGTGCTGCGACACGTCACCTCTCTTCCCGGTATGAATTGACCCTAAGCTGTAACCTCCTCGGAATAGGTTTTGCTAAAGGTCATTGACGTTGTTGTTTCACACCTCAGCGTTCTATTTTGGTCGCAGGAACGATTAGACAGGCGGCGTTTTTATGAAGGGCAGTTTGTTAATAGCCTTGTATAATAGCATATTTCACGGCTTTATGATGTTGTTATATTTCGTTACGTGGTATTAGGATAGTTCAGCGTAAGGCAGACAGAACTAGCAAATTTTTTTTGTATGCTAGGTACCATATCTTATAATTTAGCTATAATGATAAGATAGAAAGAACTCTTAAACCGCGTGCGCAAACAACCATCCGGGAACGCACGAAAGTGATCGACAAAGTACAAATAGTATCTAGATTAAAGTGGAGATGGGCTGGCCAGTAACCAACTGTATGCCGTATTAATAGCAGAACAGATGACAAGTGGCCCCTTTAGATTGCTAAGTGGAGACCCAGGATGGGACTTGGAAAAGTCGGGATACAATGTACGTACGTTGGGTCTGACATCGCCAAAGTGGCAGGAAAGGGCCGGATGGGATTGGCACGGTCCCGCAACACGTAGCGTGCTCATGAAGACGCCTTACACCCAACTATGGGTGACAATAACAACAGGCTGAAGAAGAAAAAGGCTGAAAAAATACCGAGTGAAAGGGACAGCGTACCATAAACTGATAGGGGGTTGCTCGGTCAACGAAATAGAACAACTTTCACCAGGAAATTCCTTCAGGAAATGAAAAAGAAAAATGATCGAAGTGGTCATTTCATATGGGAAAGTCAATCCTTTTTTTCAATTTCTGAAAAGAAAAACTTGCTTGAACTTGTTCAGTTATGTTGACTGAGTAACCCCATGCAGTTTATGGTACGCTGTCTCTTACACCGCTGGTATGATATTATTACCAATTTTTAAGTACATTTAGAAACAGTGCTCGAAATTTTGATGTAAAGTACTAGCCTCTGTTCGAAATATTTTTTATTTTATGCAATAGAACTGGCAGCCCTATGCAACATAATGCCTTCGTTGACGGTGTGCTGGTCTGCGACAGTAGCTCACTCTAGCCTCCAACACGTACATAGTGGTTAGTTTAGGTTTAGTCATTGTACAAGTTTGGAACAGTAGTTAGAAGCGAAAATAGGAATAAAATAGGAAGCTGTATTGAGTGAGGTATCGCATTATAATAATGACGATTATATAAGACCACTTAACTTGAAATAGGTTGGAAATTGGAAAATAATGCAATTTGACTAAACTGATCCACGTATAATTATATATCAAGAGAGAACAAAAAAGGTCGACAATAATTTTAGTTAAGATTTAGTTCCAATGTGCTGTCACCGAATCGATATTAGGAATTGTATAGAATTTCTGTAAATCTTTCTTGTTAAATATTTTGATGTTGAACCCAAGACTAGACAGTATAACATATCAAACAAGCAAAAAAGCAAAAGTTAAATGCTTTTGTGTTTACGTTGTATACAGGGTGTAAAAAAGTTATGTTCTACTGATGATACTAAACAACTTACCCAAAGCACAAAAACTTTAGACTGGAAAAAAAATTTGCCTTTTCCATACAAAATATGCTTTCCGCGATTTCCAGTTGTGTAAGGACAAGATTTTATTTTTATTTCGAGCTAAAATTTTTGTGCTTTGGGAAAGTTGTTTGGTATCATCAGTGGCACATGTGGTTTAAAGGAACGTAGTACTGTTTTTTACAACCTGTATAAAGTTTCTTTTATTACTTTACTTTGTAACACAGCGTTACCTACCTCCTGCAACCATGACCTGCTGAAATAAGTACAATACAAAACGCGTTAAATAAGAAGAAATAATAGAAAACACCGTACCAAAAAACAAAACATTCTTTTTATCAGTTTCACCAAAAGCTATTAGAATCCAATGTCTTATTGGAAAGGTTCCACTTTTCCTCTGCGAATTTTATTAAAACCAATCCTGGGTTTGTGATTGGTGGGCTCTGTCCCTGTTCAGCTGATCCGGATAATGGATTTGCTAATTTCTTGAATTTGTTTAAAACCACTCAGCGTAAGTATACAGGGTGTCATTGGACATGATGTATTTCTCCGATACATCTATCTATCTATACTTATAAAATCGTTTGTCCTTACTGACTGATTGACTGATTCATCAACGCAGAGCCTAAACTACTAAAGCTAGAATCGTGAAATATGGAGAGCAGGTTCCTCTTATAACGTAACCTCCCACTAAGAAAGGATTTCCGGATTTTCCCTCCCTAAACGGGTAAAAAGGGGGGTTGAAGTTTGTATGAAAGTCCATCAATTTTGAAGGTAGGATCTTCAAATTTTGTATTTAGGCTAATGATTAAAAAATAATTTATACGTGTTTCAGCATTTTTGTATTTTTCACCCCTAAGAGGGTTAAATAGGGAATGGAAGTTTGTATGGGAATTCCGTCAATTTTGATGGCAGGATCTTCCAATTTCGTTTTTGGGCTAAAGATTAAAAAATAATGAACACGTGTTTCAGCGTTTTTGTATTTTCCACCCCTAAGGGGGTTAAATAGGGGATGGAAGTTTGTATTGAAATTCCGTCAATTTTAAAGGTAGGAACAGCGCGGGAACTCAATCCCACGGGAAAACTCTTAGCTGCGGGTGAAACCGCGGGGCGGAAAGCTAGTAGGTAATAAACATAGAATGTTGGTAGAGTCAGTTTTTGCCACTTTTGAGTGCTATGGTGATTTCAGGTTAGAGAGTAAGCTATAGTACATTGCTGTAGTGACAGATTGTCAATTGACTTTTAAAATTTACCCAAAGGAAGAAAAAAAAGCAAAATATGGAACTTTTCACCTGTGTAAGTTTCTAAGGCTCGTATTTATAAAGCGATCTCAAGATTGAGAGCAATATTAAGTATGGATTTGACAGCCCGTTTTGTACTGAAATGACATTTCTGATACGAATTCAATCTAGCTGTCACTCTTGAGAGCTGATTATAAATACGGGCCTAAATGCATACAACCCTTCAAAGTTGAGTGAATAAGCTTTTTCTGGGTACCTAAGTTTGCTCATCGACTCTGTCTTTGTCACCTCTGATCTAGACTAGAGCCAAGACCAAATCTGAGAATAATTATAAGCAGCTGGTACAATTTATTTCTTTCGCAAATAGTCCCTTCGGACCAAAAAGTACTTTTAATCCATTCTATTGGTAGAATAGGTCCGTTGAGCCGTTTTTGGGTTAATTTGAACTAATTACGGGTTGATTGATGAGCTAAGAGCACTTCAGGTGGAATTGAATTCACCTTCCACTCAGTTTGTAACTCAGTTCATATTGGAAATCGATTTCACTTGTATGCTGGTTACTGAGCATTGTCAGTTAGTTTTATAATATTTTTATTGAATGCAGGATCAAATGGGAACTAATACCTATACGCAAAGTGTAGGTAATCTTCGGTATATCTCAGATACTAGGTGTAAGGGACAGCGTACAAGTCAACAAAACTAAACGACTTTCATCGGGAAATTCTATCAGGGGATAAAAAAAAAGGCTTTTCCATACAAATTGTCTGATCGAGGTGATCAGAAAATTCGATCGATCATTTTGTTTTGTATGGGAAAATCAAAACGATTTTTCATTTTCTAAAAAAAAAATCAAGTGAAAGGTGTTCAGTTTCGTTGACTATCAGTTTCTGGTACGCTGTCCCTTACACCCGGTATATAGGTTGGTATATCAGGCTATAATATAGTCTATTTGGACACTTCACTTATACACGCAAGAGGTGCATGAAGTTTTTTACTAAAATTAACTACAAAATTAGCAATAAGGCCGCCGATTGTACAACTTTTCTTTGCTTTGTGTTATTGTTATGTGTTTTCTTGTGCAATAAAGAATATTTGTATTGTATTGTATTGTATTGTACAAAACTACCACCATAAAAATCCCTCCGCTTATTTAGCTCAAGCAGTCATATTTTTACTCCACTTTAAAAAGTTTAATTTAACCTCCGTGCCGTAACTTCTAGTTAGCTTAAACTAACCTGACGGCACTTCCAATTCCCTTAAAGCGGTTACTCGTAAAAAAGTTACGAAGCGCCTTAAATGAATATTGCGGGGGGAGGAGTAAGAAATAAGTGTTGTCCTCGGGGGATGTTTAAAATTTATTTTCCAGTAACCATTAAAAAATAAATAGAAATACACGTATGAAAACGACGGCTCAATTAGTTAGAGCGGCTGCACTGCACGTATCGGCGGGGTTTCGTTTCGGTTATATTTTCATTCTTTAAAATATAAAATAGCACAATATTTTCACAAATAAAGATACGCACAATCGGTCTCAAAAACATTAAATTAAATATAAACCCCGAACATGATACGGTTAAAAGTTAATTATAAATTAGGCGAGTTAGCTAAGTTAAATTAAATCCGTTTATCAAGTTGTCAACTTCTCGCGTCATGACGCGCGTGTTGTCATCAAATTAAATTAAGGCTTTGTGCAAAGTTACCCAGACGGTTCTATTAGACAGGTTTGAGCTATGTGCACTCTTTGCGATTGGGAATAGTTTTAGAAAGTGATAAAATTTGATTTTATGTGACGTTTTTTTTCATCCTTTTTTTAAAAAAAATTTGGCTGTAGCGTCGTCGTGCAGGATCAGTAGCTACGGCCCACTTTAGCCCAGCAAAAGAAAAATCAATAATATAATATACCCAATTAATACTTGACTTTAAAAACAACTGAGGAAGGTAGAGTCCTTTAGAAGGACTTTCGTATAAAAAACTATTCTTATGGTATATACGTAAATATGAAAGAAAAAAAATAATAAATTCGACTCGGGCCACGAACCTCGGGCAGGATTCGAACCTGCGCCTCTGGATTGCCGGTCCACAGTCTCGGTAGCATAGTTGGTAGTGCAATGGACCGGCAATCCAGAGGCGCAGGTTCGAATCCTGCCCGAGGTTCGTGGCCCGAGTCGAATTTATTATTTTCTTTCTTTCATATTTATATGAAATAAAAATAGCATTGTGAGTGCTAAAATATCCTCAAAAATATTCTTATGGTATTCCCGCTAAATTCCATGTAAGTATCAATAAAAGATTTACACCAAATAAATATGGCCGCAATATTGGGCGGACCGAATATTGGCTTGTATCTCCGGATCGTGATCTACTTTGCCTGGAGATGCCTGGCAACGCTCCGGGTTGGCTCAGGGCAGGGATGCTCAAACTTATGACCCCCTGTCTAGGTTCCCAGATGATAGCGTGAACCTTACATATAAAGGAAAAGAATATCTGCCTGTAAAAGAAAATATTTTAATGAAAGGTTAACAAATAGTGTCAATTGTTTTACAGTGTATAGTAATTTAGGTGATGATGGACTGACAACCTGTCACTACGATACACATTTACGTTACACATTACAATCTAAAATTGCCCTCAATTTTTGTCAGATGTGGCGAAGGCGCCTCTTACGAGACGTTTTACGGTCTGCCAGCGAGGGATAAAGAGTATGTATGTATGTGATTTTTTTTTATCAAAGTTCTTGTCATGATTATAATCAATCATAATTTTGGAGGAGCATTGGATTTTTCCATTATTTTTTTTTTATCCCATATACGGTCAAATGGGTGTACTCCACTCCAGTTTGAGAAAGCCTGACTCAGTATACCTGTTGCTCCCTTACCCCTCACCCCCCCTTTGCTACCCAGGGAGAAGGGAGGGGAACTCAATGTTTGCAAGCGAACAGTAATATGCAACTAAGCTTTGCAAATCGTAGTTCGGTCTTAGGCCCGTATTTATAATCAACTCTCAAGAGTGACAGCGAGTTTGAGTTCGTATCAGAAATGTCATTCCAATACAAAATGACCTGTCAAATCCCCACTCAATATTGCTCTCAATCTTGAGATGGCTTTATAAATACGAGCTTTAGTAGTGCAAGTCAAGTTTCACTATCAATCGATGTTTAGGTGTATTGAACTTTGAAGACTTCCGCGTAGCACATAAAGTGATATACACAATTTAGCTACAGTTTCGTGAATCCCGTAGGAATCTTATATTTTCCCATAGTAAAATAACCTACCTATGTCAGGGTATATCGGTCCAATTGTTTTTGAGTATATTCGTAACAAACATACATACAAACGTACAAATATTTTCTCTTTATAATATTAGTATCTAGGTAGATGGTATGTACCTCATGTATTTAAAGAACAATGACAAATGAGGTCAAATCATTATTTTTCTGGGAAAAATAATAGTAATTGAATGCATTGAGAAATAATTTTGGAAAGTCCATTATTTAACATCGACTTTCATCGACAAAAGAAGAGGCCTATACTCCGCACTATGTAGATGTAGGCTGTAATGATGATGATGATGACTTTCATGTTACTTTCTTGTGCTTGATCTCGTCAAGTTTAATAAAAATCTGTCTTCGAACTTCTCGACACACTATTTCAACTGCTTCTACAATAGAGTACCTACCTACAACTGGGAATTCAGAATAGAACGTTCCATTCCACGTGACCTAAGTTTCGAAACTCCGAAGTAAGGTCAGAACAGTTTGGGGCTAATAAAGTTTGTACTTTGTCAGGATGTCTACAGCCTTTAGTAACTTAGGGTTTGAAGTAACTGACTGTCCATTTTGATTTGTAGGTTATGATGGTTTTTGACTGCATAACTTGCATGGGTTCATTCAGCCGACGAAACCAAATAAACTTAACATGATATTCATTTTTTTTATAAATAGGTATCAAATCAAATTCACAGAAAAGATGGATGGATTGTGTGATGGATGTGAGTGTTGAAGTGGCGGCTGACAGATCTAATATAAATGACGGGATAATTGATGATGATGATGATGATTAAATTAAATTTAAAAAAAACTTCCAAAATAAGATAGAACTTAGTCAGTTGATACTCGTATATTGGCCTCAATTCACGCCGTCCAGTTACTAATTCTAATTCTTAGTAGCGCTGTCACTTTCTTAACTTTGACATAAGAACAGGATAGCAAACAAATACGTGAGTTTGACATTTCTTATCTGACATAAAACTGCTTAAATTAATTAAAATTAGTGAGCACGCTCTATGGTCATTCCTTATTTAAAGCGCCGTACGTCAAATTAAGAATGTCAAAGCCACGTGTTTGTTTGCTATCCTGTTCTTATGTCAAATTTAAGAAAGTGACGGTGCTACTAAGAATTAGAATTAGTAATAGTGCGTCCTGAATCAACACCATTGTATATTATGCCCTAAAGAATAAAATTTCGCGTTTGTTTGCCTAGTCTACCCCGTATGGTTTAAGCTTCATTTAATTTACATGTGTTTTTCGATTTACATAGGATTAGCATTCGTTTAGTTCACAGTCGTATGTTGCTTTTATACCTTCACTAATTCAACACACAATTTCACTGAAATGTTTGTACGCCTGAATTCAGTAGTTGGTTTTCCTGAAACAACTGTAACAAAATAAACTCGTATTCGTGAAATATTTCGTTCAACAAAATTCAGCTCGCCCACCTGTGGATGGATTTCAAACTGTATTACTAAGGTTTTAATTTCGAAAATCGTCTGCAACGAAACGAGCTGTACAAACTATATTGAACTTTCGCGATGAAATCTATAGACTCGAATTTGACGCCCCCATAATGGTTCTTCGATTTGTAGTTATGAAGGGTGTTGAGCATAAGTTAGTTCACAAAGATGTTCGCCATAGTTTCTTAATACTTGTAAACCAAGGCACGTCCTAATGGGTAAATTGTTAGAGTTGTTATTGCTACTTGACTATCTCAGAAGGAGGGTTAATTTGGTTTGCGAGTGTAGCCTATTACATAATATGTACCAAAACATAGAATATTTTTCCTTTTATAACTACAACTACCATTAGAACTTACCTGAACTTTTTATAAAATTTTCTCTCGCAATAAATTATCATCACCGATTTCTTGTCGCCTAATAAAAATTTAAGGCGTCCCTTGGTGAGACGATAGCCCGGTTTACACCACTACGACAAATGTTTAGTACTGTATTCATAGCCCTTTAAATCTAGAAACCTCTAAGAGCTTCGTAAGTAAAACACCAACGTATGGTGAATTTATGGTAGGAGACTACTACCTATATTACGGCTTTCTTTTTCGCGAGTGAAAAGGCAAAAATGGCCACATTTTATTACTCTATACATTGCTGTTTAAGAGTAGAAACTACGAACTGCTTCGTAATCAAAAGATCAACGTAGAGCGAACTATAAACGCGGTATTCGACTACTAGGTGACTACTAACTTTTTTCCCAGTCTCGAATCACCAAGGAGATTTTAATAGCCCGTCTTATAGCCAATTAGATCGGCAAGGTTCTTAAATGGTTAGGTCGAGTGAAATTCCAGCTATTATTTTACGAGAATCGTTTATGGTCGGACTTTAGTTACCTGCAGTCAGATTCATGAAATATACTCTAATTAGTACTTGATTAGTAAGAGAAATCTTCACAGTCAGTATTTGTAGAGGCTTTCATGTTTTTTGTTGCCGAAAGCTTAGAATCCGACGTCGAAGATCACACCGAATGTGATGATCTCCTGGTGTATCTGCTGGTGATGACCATGGTATATGGTCGAAACTTCGAGGTCTAAATAAACATTTTTTTCAAATTGAGTTTTGATTTCAGAATTTCAGATTATTAGTGCTCGATAATTATTTAATTAACCTGCATCATAAATTCTTGCGTACATATACAAATAGGTATATATGGTGTAAAGGACAGCTTCCCGCAAACTGATAAAAGTTGGGTTGTTTTTATTATTATATGTATGGTTGTTAATTCATGAGAATTTATTATACAGGTATAAAAGTTGTTCATTTTCGCTGCAGTTTGCGTAGGTACTGACTAAAAATAACCAAATATTTTAATCTGTTCAGTGTCTATTCCATGTTTTGATACTGCTAAATAAAGTTCTTGTACAGTGGCTGAGTAACTATTTACTTCACGTCTGAATTGACGGCTATTGTAAATAGAGACAGACAGCTCGCAAACCTGAGGAATAAACAAGTCAAGTCCCGATCAGGTGTCTCGCCCACGTCCAACTGAAACTTGATTTTAATTTAAACTGAGAATAGCTGTAAGCAGGATTCTAAAAAAATCAGTAGAAATCATTATTAACTTGGGTTCTTCTGGGAAGTCATATTTCAGAATAGCTTGGTCTATAAATCTTATTACAAAAATTTGACATCAACTGTAACTGCTGAAGGGACAAAAAGTGGGAACTATGGGAAGTAAATGTGTGTAACATACGAGATCATCTCGTAAAATTGTCGATTTGAAAAGAAAAAGTATAAAATTACTATGAAGTAAATATTATTATTCTTTGCCTCGATCTACAGTAATACTAAACACATATAATTACAAACAATAAAAGTAATTTTTAGATCGGATTCAGTGATAAACATATAGTTATGATAGCTAATATATAATAGCCTACCTAACTTTACCATGTAAGTTTGACTGCCAATATTTCGAATAAAAAAATCAGAATTCTCGAAAGTAACTTTCTAAAAGTCGACAAATTCATCCTTTTTTACAACAACGCCATCCAATATCACTCTATACGTTGCCGGTACCCGGTACTAAGAATCACTGCGAAATATAGTCGATGTGGAGCCGACGACAATGGGGGTGGGTGAATCGGGAGCGAGAAATGGCTGCCAAAAACCTTTGTCGCGTTCGACGGGCGAAGCGAACCTGTTGCCTCTTTGGACCTATCGCGGATGTTAGAGATAAATTCTGGAACATTCGTGGTGCGCAATAACAATAGGTTTCAGCATATGACGGATCCCCGTCTGGTTCGTTTTGTGTGGAAAATTGTAAACTCCAGATTATCTCAGAAACGACTGTTTATTGCAGAGGCAACTCGACAACTGAATTCAGATTCACAAAACAATTTCAAATAATTACAGAAAAATATAACAACACTATCACTGCGAATTTGGAACATAGTAGTTAGCCGAAAAGATGAAAAGCGTGTATCTCACAAAGCACATGAAATAAAACTTTTGTTCTCATTTATTTATTTTACAGATCGATCATAGTTATTTTACCTAATACTTAGTACTCATTTTAGTCCTAATTAATATTAGAGTTAGAGATAAAGGACTGTCACGAATACCTGTGAAAAGTCTGTAGCTGATACAGCAGCGGAAGTAATATTTACATAAGTAACTTGTTGAAGCATGAAAGTTGGGGTTCATGGTAAACAACACAGTTACATTCAATAATTTTAATGGATATCAATCAACAATATGAATGGGGACACTGCTATGACAGGTGTCGAAAAGTTTTGTCAGTTTGACGTCGGTGGCATGTCGTCCAACCTGTTGCCAGGAAATAATCACCCTTAATTTATAAGCCGTGCGTTTAAAGAAACGATCTGAAAATGGCGTCGGCTCGCTTCGTGATTGGTCCGCCTCGCATGCGTGCTCGCTCTACCTAATAGAGAGTGAGCGAGAACGCATGCGAGCATCGGCCATTTATAGATCGTTTCTTTATGTGCACGGGTTATAACAATCTTTATGGATTCGACTATATTTTGAAACATTTGTACGTGTTATCAAAATATAATTTTTAACTGACCATAATTCTAGCTTTCTGCCAGCGGTTTCACCCGATTAAATAAGTTTTCCCGTGGGAATACTAATGTATTTTTACGTTGTGTGTAATTTCAATCATGTCCCGTCTTTATCCAATTATCAGGTGGAAAAGGAATGCTTAATTCCCGTAAGACCGAGATATTTTCAGTGGCAAAAAGTTTTGGTCCGTCTTTAGGTTACCATTTATCACCATGTTCAATTTTAGCAATTTAGGCGTGAAAGAGCAACAAATAAACAAACAAAAACAGACGGACAGAAGATTTATTTTTACTATAGTATAAATGGAGCAGTACTGAGACAAGGGTTCGGTTTATCCATTCAAATCGGCGTTCATTAGTACCCTGCCTCGTGCATCGTATTTGCAGGAGGATATTTCATTTCAAGGGATCCTCGATGACAACCCACTATTATTCAGCACCAGGATTTCAGCTGACGAGGACAAATGATCGGAACTTTGAAATACGTGCGAGAGAAATAGGACTATTGGAAAGCTTGTAAAGTTTTTGTGATTTTCAGTGCTTTATTTTGTAAGTCATTCTAAAAAGCCCCCGAGGCATGCCGCCACGTGATAACAAATATATCGCATCTATCTGTCAAACTCTCATATAATTTTACAGATAGATGTGATAAAATCGCTATCGCGGTTGCGTGTTACGGGGGCTGTTTTCTGCACTATATAAAGAAAGAATATGTATTTTACTTTATACATAATTGTTCTATAGTTTGATTTTATCATGTTGATGTTATTACATACTCAACTAACTCAAAATATCTATTTTGAAAGCAATCTGGTAGTAGGTAAGTACCAATATTCGTAAATTCGAGAGAAATTCAAATTGAGAATCTCGAACCAAAAGGGATCACCCCTTCATGATTTCCAAACAAATATTGCCCAGTCCGTCCAGTCCAGAGAACACTCAGAATTAAATTTATCCTTCAAAAGCACTCACGCTTATTGCTTTCTCATTTTGAATGTTTTATTTCAAATAGTTATTTATATTGTTTTAAATATTACAGTTTAAAATCAGATATTCGTTAAAGTATTTCCTAAAGTACTATCGTCGATAGATTTTTTGTAGCTTAATGGAAACTTCAGTCTGCTAGAAAGATGGCAGTATTACTTGTTAACTCTGGCAGCTTTAAATTTATCCTTAGAGTCACTTTAAATACTTACTCCTTTGGCTTTGACATCTTCTTTCCGCATCTAGGGAAGCCATATTTATTTCTCATGAATTCATCATTAAAGAAACGAGAATAGAAGAAGAGAATGGAATGCCGCGGCGAATGCGAATTATTTTGAAAATTAACTTTAAAAGTCAGATGTAACTAATTTTATATATACCACCTTTTTTATTTAAGCATTTCTTGAATGCGTAGATACATATTTGTCGGTACATAATAATATGATATGGCACAACTTTCACAAAGTAAATAACAACTTATTAATATTGTTCAAAGTTGCGTCCATAGCCACCTTGCACTGTCCGGAACTTTGATATTCCACTCAATATTTAACTGAGTTTGGTCTTGGTCACTAAACTATTCTCTCACCACTTTACTCGGACAAGGAAGCTGCATTATTTGACTTAATATTGAAACACAATTTCTATTACGACATTGCTGAGGCAAACTAAGTAATAGAAACCTATAGAAGCAGAATTACAATAAATTGTGTTTATCCCATTTCTCCTACTCATGCTTCGGTGATCTTATAGGTACATAACATAATGGTAGTTGAGAAAAAGCAGGTACAATTAATTCAAGTTAGATATTTTAGTCGGTTGACTGTGGGTGGGCTGCATCGTCGTGAAACAAACTCGCTTCAATAGTTTCACGTTTCCATAATGTCCCTGTTGTGTCTACGGGGCAAGTGTAACTGGAATCGCCTTCGATATAAGGCTCGTATTTATAAAGCGATCTCAAGTTTGAACAATATTAAGTGTGGATTTGACGGGCCGTTTTGTACTAAAATGACATTTCTGATTCAAACGCAAACTCGCTGTCACTCTTGAGAGCTGATTATAAATACGGGCCTAAGTGTTGTGTCTGGGCGCGCGATTATTGAATCCTATTTTCATGTCTTCTTCGAAGACTTCGTCGATATGCATCGCTTGACTCGTGTTTATGATTTAATACCTAAGTACTATTTGTGAACGTAAGAAGTACCAGGAAATCTGTATAGAACTTAGGTATTATATCTGTTCCAGCAAGCTTACTTTTAGATTATCAAATAGGTACGTAAAATACGTAATGTTATGAAAATCATAAAACAGTATAAAAATTCAGGATATTCAAATTAGATTTATATCCCCGGAAACCTTACATATTTTTAAAGCAAGCAATCAGAGATCTTCCAACGAGTTCCCAAATTTTTGATGAACATATTTTTTGAGCAATCATATTCCTCTGTCTCGTTGATTTGAGTAAATACTAAAATTAGGATTATAAATTCATTTTTTTATTTAGAGATGCTACAATCGTATCCTTTCGAAAGTAGCCGAATATAATTATCACTATTAATTATCAAATTTAATATCAAATATTTATTCTCAATTTGCTTTTTCTGACACAAATAGCTAAATGGTCTTACCATACGACATTTATTTATAAGAAATATTTTTGCCATACGAACACGTCAATTTTGTACGGTAAAAATGTATTTCTAAAAACAAATGGAGTGTAGTAGGTACTTTCCGAAACAAATCCTATTTGAATTTGCCAATAACTATCTTGCAAATAATTGGTAAGAAAGCGAGCCTTGGACGTTACCATGGCAATGGCAAAGACCTGTTGAGGATCTTCGCCCCTCCCCCGACTGTATGAGGGGGATGAGAGTCGACGCTTCAATACCTGGGAACATGATCTGATAAAACTGGCAATTGTTTTTAAATAAATGTGAACTGAGAATCCTCCATTTCAGTGTTATTTATTATGAATACGTGAAGTGGAAGTAGTGAAACCCAAGTTATGTCATTTTTATGCTATCTGTCTGTTTGAACTAGATCTGCTGAAAGAGACCGAAATCTTTTTAAAAAAGTGAGATGTATCGGATGTACTTATTCGTTAGCATAAGTTACATGAGTTGGGTTCCACTCCTCCCATATGTACATATTTAAAAACTTTTCGTGTCTTAATCCAAAACAAGTGAAAAAAATTAATTGACAACCTAACAAAAAACGTTTTGCCGTTTTGTCTTAATGCTCCATTGACCATAACACGTTCTTTGACGAAGCCAGTCTCGTACACAATTCAATTTGTCCGCAGCCAACAATGTAATCTTTTTCTCTAGAGGTTTATTTGATAACATCACGTTTTATGGCAAAGGAAAAAGTATTTTTCTAAGTACATTTAGTTTTAAGACTCACGATGAAAAAGCAAACAAGTGGTAATGCAATGGGCGCTTTTCCACTAGACGGCACGTCAACGGCAACGGCGACGGCACGATACCGTCGACGATATCGTAGGTGAGATAATGTATGAAAATCAATGAAATTATATGACACGCTTTTCCACTTGCCGGCACGGCACCGTCACGGCATGTCATCGATTCCCATAGATATTGTGACGTGATCGTCGCCGTGCCGTCGCCGTTGCCGTTGACGTGACGTCTAGTGGAATAACTAAAATTACATTGAATTAAATTGAGCACGAAATTGTCAGCAACTTGATAAAGTTGCCCAAGAAAAGACTTGAATCGCTTGATAAATACGAGCGAGCTGGAACTTTAAGATTTTATCGCTCTCAGATCCTGCTTGATTAATGTCTTATTCTCACTAGCATCTCTAGAAAAGTATTGCTTCGCAGTCAAACATTTTATTTATTGTAAACTCTATGAGCTCTCGGGTGCGGATTTT
>JARACY010000805.1:0-75351 GCA_029255725.1 Scrobipalpa atriplicella | reverse complement strand
ATCAAGATTTCGTTACACCAGTGTTAGGCATTTTTTACCTAACACTGCTATACACACATGCTTTTCTATAATGGAGGTAGATGATGAGCAGAATGGACAGAGACAAACAAGATATATCTATCTCTATTTTGTCAAAATATTTCACACAAATTAATCTTACCAGCCTCAACCTCTGTCTTTAATTTGGCAGCCTGTTTGCCCTCTCGTCCATGGAAACTGGGTCTCTTCTTGCCCCAGCCCACAGTGATGAACTGCTTCTCTCCAAACTCCTCGGCCAGGAGGTTGGTCTCTTGGATTGGGTCAAAGGTGCATGACATCAGAATTGTCGAGAGGTCTTTTGTCACTAAGACTAAAAGCTCTTGGTCTGGACTCCATTCCATAGCCTGTAATGATAATTTGATTTGATTTTAAGTGTTTTTTTTTTTAAGTTTATTTTCATTCATTCCAAAAACTAAGAAATTCTTGTTTGCTTAGGAAGTACTGAGATACTTTGTATGAATATGTATTACAAATAATACTCTCTAATCAAATCTTCAATGGTAAATGTTACGAAAATAATTTAGATGAAAAAATCTTACCAAAAGTCCACTATCAGACACTCCAGCCAAGTCACAGCTGGTGCCAAAATCGCCAATAGTAAACAGTTCACCATTAGCCAGCCCCACACACACCGTGTTCGGTAATGCCAGGAACGTGATGTCCACAGGCTGGTTGTCCCCAGAAGCCACCTCCGACAGATCCTTACTCCACTTCTCCTCCCCATCATCACCAAAACTCCTCACGACGAGGTTATGTGAACAAACGTACAATTCTCCCGCGTTAGACTCGTCGTGGCCGTAGCACATGAGGAACTTATCGTCGGACTTTATGTCCAGGCCCTTCATGGTCACATTCCACAGGTTTAAGTTCTTCATTTTGGAAGAAATGCGCAGAATTTACACAAAAACATCACCATCCACGTTCCGGCTGATGTCTGTCAAATTGACATTACTTTTTTTCTAAAATGTTGCCATATTTTTGTACAACAGTGATGGATCTGATTGATCAATCGCGTGTTGGATTGGACCATGACATAATTGATTGGGTAATGGGATGAACCTCAGCCCCCGTAGCATGCAGCCGCGATAAGGCCGTGATAGCCATTTTATCACACATTTTATCGCATCTATCTGTCAAAATGTATGGGAGTTTGACAGATATATGCGATATATTCGTTATCGCGCGGTGGCATGCTACAGGGGCAGGAGTGCGTTCACGCATGCACCTAGGGGAAACCGTTATTAAAGCGACTTTGAATCTCACAGCTCGCGTAAACCCCCGTTCATGCACGCACTTGCACCTGTCAGGATGAAATTTCCCCTGACAGGCGCTTCAAAACGGGGCTTTATCAACTGTCAAAGTGAAAAGTTCCCCTAACCTTGCGCTAACCGTGCGCCCGTGAACGTACCCCAGGGATGAAGGAATCTTGGAGTGTGTAGATCAAACTCGCCCAAAATAAAATATTCTATACTACTCCAACTCCTGCACTCCCTCTGAGGGAAAAAGTCTTTGACTAGGTATATCTACACTACATACATAAGTTCAAGCCTTTATTCCTTATGGGGTAGGCAGGGCGTAAAACGTCTTTGTCTATCTGAAATGTGTATTGCTATAGTGAGTGAGAGGTCGTCTGCCCATTATCTCCTCTTGCTGGTTTTAACAGCATGCCCAAGACAACCTTGCTGGAGAAGAAGCAGCTGGCACATTCTATATTTTTCTATCACTCCCAATCCCACATAGAATAAAATAAAATAAAATAAAAATAGAAGAAATGACCAATGATTGTAATAAATCTATTTATTATTTAATTTACTATGCTACATAAATTGAACACTTAAACATCAGGGTAGTAAGTATCTTCAAACTTCTTCTTGCTCCTAGGATATGGTCGCAGGACTTTAGGTATGTAGGGTGGCAGATGCTCGTCCAACCTGCGTCTGTATGGATTGACACCAAACTCAAATGGCTGCCTCTTTTTATCCATGAACCTAGTGTTATGTTGGATCTTGTATATCTGCTCCCACATGTAAACTTCTGGTCATTTCTTCTATTTTTATTTTATTTTATTTTATTCTATGTGGGATTGGGAGTGATAGAAAAATATAGAATGTGCCAGCTGCTTCTTCTCCAGCAAGGTTGTCTTGGGCATGCTGTTAAAACCAGCAAGAGGAGATAATGGGCAGACGACCTCTCACTCACTATAGCAATACACATTTCAGATAGACAAAGACGTTTTACGCCCTGCCTACCCCATAAGGAATAAAGGCTTGAACTTATGTATGTAGTGTAGATATACCTAGTCAAAGACTTTTTCCCTCAGAGGGAGTGCAGGAGTTGGAGTAGTATAGAATATTTTATTTTGGGCGAGTTTGATCTACACACTCCAAGATTCCTTCATCCCTGGGGTACGTTCACGGGCGCACGGTTAGCGCAAGGTTAGGGGAACTTTTCACTTTGACAGTTGATAAAGCCCCGTTTTGAAGCGCCTGTCAGGGGAAATTTCATCCTGACAGGTGCAAGTGCGTGCATGAACGGGGGTTTACGCGAGCTGTGAGATTCAAAGTCGCTTTAACGGTTTCCCCTAGGTGCATGCGTGAACGCACTCCTGCCCCTGTAGCATGCCACCGCGCGATAACGAATATATCGCATATATCTGTCAAACTCCCATACATTTTGACAGATAGATGCGATAAAATGTGTGATAAAATGGCTATCACGGCCTTATCGCGGCTGCATGCTACGGGGGCTGAGGTTCATCCCATTACCCAATCAATTATGTCATGGTCCAATCCAACACGCGATTGATCAATCAGATCCATCACTGTTGTACAAAAATATGGCAACATTTTAGAAAAAAAGTAATGTCAATTTGACAGACATCAGCCGGAACGTGGATGGTGATGTTTTTGTGTAAATTCTGCGCATTTCTTCCAAAATGAAGAACTTAAACCTGTGGAATGTGACCATGAAGGGCCTGGACATAAAGTCCGACGATAAGTTCCTCATGTGCTACGGCCACGACGAGTCTAACGCGGGAGAATTGTACGTTTGTTCACATAACCTCGTCGTGAGGAGTTTTGGTGATGATGGGGAGGAGAAGTGGAGTAAGGATCTGTCGGAGGTGGCTTCTGGGGACAACCAGCCTGTGGACATCACGTTCCTGGCATTACCGAACACGGTGTGTGTGGGGCTGGCTAATGGTGAACTGTTTACTATTGGCGATTTTGGCACCAGCTGTGACTTGGCTGGAGTGTCTGATAGTGGACTTTTGGTAAGATTTTTTCATCTAAATTATTTTCGTAACATTTACCATTGAAGATTTGATTAGAGAGTATTATTTGTAATACATATTCATACAAAGTATCTCAGTACTTCCTAAGCAAACAAGAATTTCTTAGTTTTTGGAATGAATGAAAATAAACTTAAAAAAAAAACACTTAAAATCAAATCAAATTATCATTACAGGCTATGGAATGGAGTCCAGACCAAGAGCTTTTAGTCTTAGTGACAAAAGACCTCTCGACAATTCTGATGTCATGCACCTTTGACCCAATCCAAGAGACCAACCTCCTGGCCGAGGAGTTTGGAGAGAAGCAGTTCATCACTGTGGGCTGGGGCAAGAAAGAGACCCAGTTCCATGGACGAGAGGGCAAACAGGCTGCCAAATTAAAGACAGAGGTTGAGGCTGGTAAGATTAATTTGTGTGAAATATTTTGACAAAATAGAGATAGATATATCTTGTTTGTCTCTGTCCATTCTGCTCATCATCTACCTCCATTATAGAAAAGCATGTGTGTATAGCAGTGTTAGGTAAAAAATGCCTAACACTGGTGTAACGAAATCTTGATACAAAGGTGCTTGAAATTTTACACAATAAAAGTAAATAAAAAAAGGCTTATAATGATGTTACTTTTAATTTGGAAGAGGGAACAATATTTTAAAAAAAAGCTGTAGGTATCATTTAATTTTAAAAAACATTTAAAATTTAAATTAAATCATTTAAAATTCCTAAGTTGTACTGTATTCTTTTCTATTATAATTATAATACTTTCATTACAAGTTCTACATTTTTTACGCAGACCCACAAGCAGACAACACAGTCAAAATCACATGGAGAGGTGATGGCGATTTATATGCTGTAGGTTTTATGGCTGACGGCATTCGAAGATTCAAAGTATTTGATAGAGAGGGCCATTTGCAATACACCAGCGAAAAACAACCGGGGCTAGAATCAAATCTTGCCTGGAGACCAAGTGGTAATGTCATAGCAACTACACAAAAACTACCCGAAAAATATGTTGTAGCTTTCTTTGAGAAAAATGGTCTAAAACATGGAGGCTTTGACATCCCTGTTAATGCTACTACTGAAGTAGAAGATTTGCTATGGAGCTCTGATTCAGAAATCATTACTTTACAATGTAGAGATACAACTGATGACTCACAGAAACTACTTCTGTTTACTATGTGCAATTATCATTGGTATCTAAAACAGACTTTAGTATTTAACACTGGTCAGACTATAAGAAAAATCCTTTGGGACAATGATTTTGATGTAGCAAACAACAAAAAGCTGCACATAGTTCTAAGTAATGGTCAACATTACTCTTACACATGGATATGGAACGTTGACCACAGTGATGGTAAATCTGATGATGACGATGCAGTTGTAGCAGTTATTGATGGAAAGAAACTCCTTGTCACAGGTTTCAGGCAAACTGTTGTTCCACCACCTATGGCTGCGTTGGAAATAGAACTAGACGCGTTTGCAAATTCAGTAACATTTCGTTCTCATGGTCAAAACAGTAATACATTACACACAATTTTTGTCATCACCACTGATGATAAACTGGTTATTTATGAACAAACTCAAAAGTTTCCTCTTCAGTATAAAGTACTTAAAATCATTGAAATGGGTAAATATGATTTTCCATTACAATGCTATAACTGGCATTGGTTGAACAAAGATACAATAATATGTATCACAGTTGATGAAACAGGATATAATCTTGTTGAGTACAATCTGGAAAATGACAAGTTACTGAAGAAAAATGTTGAATCACTACCAGGAGAAGTTGTAAGAATAGTATCACATCCAACTGATTACTCAACAGCTTTTTTGCAAATGAGCAATGGAGATATCCTCCAATACACTATTGGGGGGCAAATAGAACCTTTAGATGTATCATTTGGCGTAGCTTGTCCGAAATTCAATGTTGTACCAATAGAAGACGACATACACTACATTGGACTATCACATAAAGGGCACTTATATGTGGATGATATGATGATTATGAACAACGTCAGCTCGTTCTTCGTTCACACTGATTTCCTCCTAATAACAACTCTACAACATTTCCTTTTGTGTACAGAATTATCTAAATCTGGTTTAAATGCTATCAAAGAACACTCAAAGAATGAATCTCCCCATGTTTATAAAAGAAAGATTGAGAGAAGCGCTAAGCTAGTAATAGCTGTGCCCAATGATACTAGAACCATTTTCCAAATGCCAAGAGGCAATCTTGAAACTATTCAACCTAGACCATTGTCCCTGAAAATTATTGGTAAACATCTCGATTCATTGAAATATCGTGAAGCGTTTGATTTGATGAGGAAGCAAAGAATAAATCTAAACCTGATTTACGATCACAATCCTCTTAAATTCATAGAATCTATCAATGTGTTCTTGGAGACGATAAAGAACAACTCTTGGCTGAGCCTCTTTCTTTCCGATTTAGAAAACTCTGATGTGACAAAGACAATGTATTCAAGTAGCTACGCCGAGAAACAAGAAAATAAATCGAGCGAACCATTTGAGAATAAAGTATGGAAAATATGTGAGCTGATTAGGTCGAGTTTAAGTTTGAGATCTGATACTGATGATAGAATATTGCCTTTCTTGACAAGTTTTGTTAAAACGAATACAGTGGAAGATCTTGAAAGTGCCCTCTCCCTGATAAAGGACTTGAAAATGAGAGAAGAAGGAGGTTCCAAGCTGCCGGTAGGATCAGACGAAGCTCTGAAATATTTGCTGTACATGGTAGAAGTCAACAAACTGTTCGATGTTGCATTAGGAATGTACGACTTTGATTTAGTACTCTTAGTAGCCACTAAGTCACAGAAAGATCCCAAAGAGTACATTCCAATGTTAAATGAATTGAATGAAATGGAGGAAAACTATAAAAGATTCTCAATCAACAAACACTTAAAGAGGTTTGATAGAGCAGTACAATGTTTAGTAGAATGTGGACCAGATAAACATGCAGAGCTTAAGGCCTTTGTAAAGTATCACAGTCTTTACAGAGAGGCCTTGAATCTATTTACGCCAGATCAAGAAATATACAAGCAAATATCTGAAGATTTCGGGCTTTATCTCAGATTGAAGAAGCAATTTACCGAAGCTGGTATTGTGTTTGAAAGAGGTAGCAACTATGACAAAGCCGTTGAATGTTATAAAGACGCTTTAGAATGGGAATTGGCTATCAATTTGGCACAAATTTGGCCACAAGAACAATTCAAAGAACTGTGTTGGTGAGTATTAGACAATTTCTGTCTAGTTGTGTTCTACTGGTGACATTTTTTAGATTATAATAATGGGTTCTATTTTCAGGGACCTGGTGCAAGGTCTAAAGGACGAAAAGCGTCACAGGGAAGCATTGACGATATTGCAGCAGTTCTATGATGACAAGGACGAAGCTATTCAATACGCCATTGAATCCGGACAGTACAAAACAGCAGTTCGATTATGTACGCAATATAAAAAGAACGAACTAAAAGGTATTTTCGTACCTTTATTTTAGTAAATTAATTTTAATTGGCGCCCAAAGTGGGCGACTGTATTGAAATTAAATGAGTTTATAATTTTGTTAAAATTAATTTCGAAATAAGATTGCTGTTGTTTAAAGAAAAACAAGTATTTAAACATCTCAGATTTGGCGCCCAGCAAGGGCCCCTTAATTAATTTCTTTTTTTTTATTTCAGAAACTAAAGTTTTACCAGCTTTATTAGAAGAGTATAAAAACCTACAAGACCAAGTCGAAACTAACTTAACAATGTTCATACGTCATAGAGATAGACTGCGTATAGTCAGGGATAATAAACTGAAGAATCCGATTGAAATGTACGACACCTTCGCGAACAGAGACTGTGATCTATACTCGGATGCTGGCAGTACCATCGCGTCTTCATCGAGAGGATCAAGGTAAGAAAATAAGTAGGTATGATGTTAAATCGCTAAAGGGCTAATAAAGAGGGTTATATGTAATATAATTAAACAGGCAATAAAAGGGGGGCAACTTCCATTTAACAGCTCGAAAGTATAGGTAATATCTCAAGGATTATTTTATGTCGATTCGTATTCTGATTTCGATTTTTCTAAGACAGCAAATTGCTCTGCGAACTGTTGCAACAGAACTGATCTAAAATGCCTACAACCTACCACAGAATGTGCATTATACAAATGGTTTTTTTTCCTAGCCTGATTTGTCCCACAAATGTTTTAAGTTTTAAAAATTGTACTATTTCAACAGCATTATTGTTCTAAAATGCCTACAATTTACTACAGAATGTGCACTATACTAATGTTAAAAGTTTTAAAAATGTAGTTTACTAATATTTCTTCACAGTACTCGGTCCTACCGCTCAAGCAAAAATAGAAGAAAACACGAACGCAAAGTGGCGTCCCTCAAAGAAGGCTCACAATATGAGGATGTAGCTTTAGTGATGGCTTTACATACCCTCGTGTCAGCCTCGTTCGAGCTGAGATTGCAGGCGAAGGAAGTCAACACAGCGCTGAGTTATTTCAGCAAGGATAAACAAGCTTTCGTTTTGCAGGTACCGTAATATTTAGCTATTGAGAGATAAATCGGTTACAGTCGCGGTCTTTTGTTGAGTTTCTATCTTTTTTTATTTCTAATTTAAGGAATCAGGGACCAAAGATTACCATTTAACCATTAAGGATCAGAAAACCGATTTCAATTAGTAAACTTAAACATAACTGTCCCGAAGAAATAAAATGAAAATATTCAACAACATTCTGTGCTCAATTATTGTAGCTCGATCTTTACCTAACCCACGAGAAGAGAGTGTATCTAATAAGGCTTTATAAGAAATTCATTAGAATTCAGCAACAGTCTGTGCTAACTTGTAGCACAATATCACAAACTACCTGAGTCGAGATACAAACTGCTCAATAAAGTACAAAACTACTTTTTTATCACTTACCAGTACGTTCTTCCTCTTCAGACAAGTCTCGAGAAACTACTGAAGGAGATGAAGGACAGTTTCCGCGACATCTGGTCCAACGAGCTAGTGCTTGAAGCCACCAACGCTGCGGTGGCCGCGCTCGCCGTGCCGGAGGGCGGCCCGCAGGCCATCCCGCAGGGCATCGCCACTCTGGGTGAGTTGTTGGTTCCGATTCGGCCGTAGACACAACTTGACTTATTCAAGTTTAGTTCTTTCACTTTCTGAAACTGATCAAAGTGACGATACATGCTAAAAATAAGACGGCATGCTAGATGGTGTTGTCTTATTTTAAGCGCTCTACGTAACTTTGACAGGATTAAAATCAGCTGTTGTATTTCTCTCTCTTGTTATTCAAATTTGGAAAGTGACAGGAGTTAACTTATTAACATGAACTTTTGTTTTTATTCTATCCTGGCCATTTATTGATAAAAATTAAGCTTCAAGTGTAGTGTATGTTAAGAAAATTATATAAGTTTTACCTTATTTTTATTTCAGAGCCACATGTACGAATCGCGCCTGTGATCCAGGATGTCAGCTGGAAGCTAGAAGGCTTATATTAAAAGTATCATATTTGTATGATTTCTATTATTTTAAGTGATTTTAAGCAATAAAATTGCATATTATAAGTACATCTCAAATGCATATTTCTAATTGCCACATCAAAGCTTCTCCATCTTTCATTACTACCAGTTACACTTATCAGTATCTCTTTCACACAAGTGGGTAAGAAATAGACTACTCTTGTTACCATTAATTATTATAATTAAATGCATCAGTTCCCATTTACAATTACAAAACAAACACTATTAATAGAAATAACTTAAATGATATACCTACGAATACCCTGTTTTAGCACCTTATTATAACATTTGTATGAACAGAAATAACATTCAAAAATTACTAACCTAGTGAAATTACTGTCAGCTATAACAGATCTGAAGAAATCTTTCGGATCAAACAACAATTGCTTGGAAAATATGTCATTCATGACCGGTGCCCCACATATACACATGTTGGCATCATCTAGAAATTCAACTAATGTTCTTGGAATAATATTAGGAGCGTAGTAGAACTTATTCTTCAAGACTACTTTGGCAGCTAGATGTACAAGGTTGCCTACACAGAATTCCCAAAGGGTGTGGTCTTTTGGTGCGGATAATGTTTCATTAAATTTAAAGTAGTTGGATGAGATGTCTATCTGCTCCAGAGGTCTGTTCATGAGACCGCAAGGCACGCACTCTAGTTTGTTGTGTGATACTGTTAGGTACCTGAGAACAAATAATAATAGTTTAAAAAAAAGTTTATTGCCTTATAAAAATGAACTTACGAAAAAATATGAGTCAAACTTAATGGGTAATTGGGTAGTAAAATAAAAATACTGGTTGATAGGGACAGCTTCCCGGAAACTAAACACTTTCACCAGGAAATTCTTTCAGGAAATAAAAAACAAAATGCTTTTTTCCATGCAAATTGTCTGACCGAGGTGGTCATTTTGTATGGGAAAGACATTTTTTTTTTCATTACCGGAAAAGAATCCTGGAGTAAATTGTTCAGTTTCGTTCACTGATCAACCCATATGTATCAGTTTATCAATCAGAAGTTATTAGTAATTGTATTATACTTATTATAATAAATAACCAACATAGAAGAACAAAGGTTGTTAATTTTGGTAATTAGATCTGTTCTCAATTTACTGAACTGTTACCTCAGACTGCTGATCCTGCCGATTGTAGAAGGCAGTCTCCTCAATTCATTGTTGTCTAGCTTTAAAGTGACCAGTTTCTGAAGCTTCCACATTGCTTTGGGTAAGCATGTTAGCTTGTTACTAGCCAGGTCTAACAGTTTTAGAGAATTTGAGATCTGTAAAATTAGAAAACATTTGATTATTAATATACTATATCATTTAAGTATGTGTATGTGTCTATTGTATTGGCTAAAAATAAACACTGGTATATCTACCTATATAAATGCCAAATGACTAGACTTCTAAGAACTACATTTGAGGTTTTTGTATCTGTATCTATATAATATGCTAATCTTTTTTTTTCATCAATACAGCAGACATAAGTCTAAATTTCAAGGTTATCTGGTCTACCTTGAACAGTTTTTTTTTATTATTACCGGTTATAAAATAAATGTGCAATGATAAAACTACTTATCTTTACAGAGCATGTATATTTTAAAAAGATAAAACAATATTTAAAAAGTACTTGTTTTGGATAATATGCACATATCTCTCAGTGCTATTTTTGTCTTGTGCTTGGGCAATTTGTCTATATTTAATGCCACAACTATATACTATTCAAGCCAGTATTTGAATATCTTGCCTTGTTTTATGTTTTATGTTACCTGTGGGCCTGATATCCATTTCCAGTCAACTTCTTGGTCACCATTATCACCAAGCTGGTTATTAGATAGATACACTTCAGCTAAGTTGGGCATTCTACCTGAAAATAGAGAAAAATAAGTTAATTATTTATTCAACTTTATACAGACAATGTGATGGCAGGATGACCTGGTCGACTTTCATCCTAACTGATGGAAAACAGCCAAAGCCTGGAAAGAGAATGGGGCGGCTTTTGCCCAGTAGTGGGACAGTTTAGGCTAATGCAATAATAAAATAAATAAATATAAGAGTATAAAAGAGAAAAGTAGACTTTGCTGAAGGGCTTTATTATATCTTCGCTTTGCACATCTTTGCACACTTACCAAGTTCAGGTGGAATTTTCTGGATCTCATTATTGCTCAGATCCAATACTGTTAGTTGTCTGAGCAAAAGAATATCGCGTCTGAAGTTACATAACTTCAGACCAGCTAAAGACAAAGATTCTAATGTCCTTGGTAGTCCTTTCGAAGGAAATTCGCTTCTATCGCGTATTACCAACTTTGTGGGAGCATTGTCTTTTGCAGTAACACTTATATTCGACAGGTTCGACAGTTGCAACGCTTTTTTGTCCCCAGTTACACATTGTTTGAGTAATTTCATGAAACATTTCAACTGGATTGTTTCTGTTTTTATGCACAAATCGTGAGGCGGTTCTTCAAATCTGAGGGTTGCTTTGCCTTCATTTAGACACTTTACGAACACTTGCTTCATACATTTTATTTTATATTTGACGCCAGTCTTGTTAACTGATGAAAAATGCAGGATAAAGTATTCGTTTTCATTTTTTGGTTCCTTGCCGAGAGCTAATGTAGATTTTAGGTATTTTCCTCCAGATCTTATGTTGTGGCTGCTATGTATTCTGTTCACTACTTCAACTTGACACTGAAGCTTCATGTTTGGTCACAATTGAAACAACACACAATTCTTAGGAAATAGAAAATAAATTCGCATTTAACGAAAACCGCGCAAAAACCACACGATGTGCGCGACCGGCTGATTTTGACAGTTCCGCTTATTTTACGGTTTCTGCACTTATGAGAGTAGTGACAAAGATATATTCCATACTTTTTATCTTCTTTCAAAATATCAATAGCGTTAAAAGTTACTAAACAAATCGCACCCCGCGCTTCGTGAAATTCGGATACACGTTCAAAGCTCATATAAATTGAATTCAACAATGGCAACACTGTATGCAAAAGGACTAGATTCCAGAGCCGTAAAACGCTATAATAAAAAAAAAAAAAAAAACTGTCAAATCAAATAGTTTCCGTCGCCGTTGTTGTTGCAGTTCATATTTTACAATACTTGCAAAATAGCAACAAATCCCAACACATTTCTAATAGGTGAGCAGAATCAATTAAAACATTAAAAGTTATATTTCCAGGCACTTAAGAAAATACCAAATAATGACATCAAACAAGTAGTTTTACTCTTGCGGTTCATCATAGTTTATTTCTTTGCTTGTTTACTGTATTATCAACGAAAAACATAGTACTTATTAAATTAAAGTAATCCAGCTGCTATGAAGTTCGTATAACAACTTCACCTGTGCATCAAGCTGAGCTAGTTCCACGTAACATCATAGTGTTGTTTTTGTTGAACATGAACAGTAAGATGGCTGCTCTGGTGGTACAGTCGCGTTTCGCCGGCTTGAAGATTGAGGATGACGATTACTCCTCCTCCAGTGAGAGCAAGAGCAAGAAGACCAAGTCCAACGCGACTAAGAAGCCTGCTGAGCCTGCCAAGAAAACTAAAACTAATAATGCAAATAAACCACAGGTATGTTTGTATTTTCATATTTATATCCTATAATGCATAAACAGAAAAGAAAAAGCGTATACAACTTTATAGTATGTTTCTGTTTTTCTTTCTCTTTGAAGGTTTCACAATAGTATGCAAGGGTTAAATTATTTCAATGAAGAGATCTCTTCTAGCTAAGTAGCCAGGTTATTTATTACAGAATAGGGTTGCTTTTTTGGGGGTAGCTATACATTTGAAGTGAATAGTCCTTGCGGATTTTCAAATAAAAAAAAAACGTATTTCGCATCTGAACCTCAAAAAAAATTAAACTAAATAAAAATCTCATCATTAGGTAAACATTTTAAACTTTTAATTCATCATGGATTAAAATTCAAAACTCTCTAAAAATGGCCACCAGCCACTGAACAAGTCATGGTCTTACAGAATGCTCCAAAGAAGAAGAAGTCGAAGCAACCAGCAGTCAGCAGCCAGCAGTGGGAGCAGTGGAAACAGAAGGATGAGGAGCTTGTGGATGGCCACTATGAGACTGAGCTGCAACAGGTATAAAACATGCCCATAATGAACTAATGAATAACCTATTCTTCAATAAAGATTCCATGGAATCCTTATGGAATGTCATGTGAATCTACACTAAGCATAAAACTACTTACTACCACTTCACAATGAGTTATATCAATGGAGAAGAAGTGGCACAAGGATATCACTTAATATGACTGCAACACAACCAACTTTTTGCATTTAAATTATATTTATAAAAAATATTAGGAATTTTTGCTTGTAGGGCTTTATCTCGTTCACATTTGATCAAAGATTGTCTCTTTCTAAAGATTATGTACTAAATTACTAGAGTTAAGCAACAAAAAGTCTTATTCCAAATATTATTTTATCTGGAATAATATTTCCTTTTTTCGTGCAAATACTTTCTTCTTTGCAACATTAGTTAGTTTATCATATAAAACAAACAATATGGGGTGTAAGGGACAGCTTCCCACAAACTGACTGGACTGAGCAATCCCTATCAGTTTGCGGGACGCTGTTCTTTACACCTGGTATAAAAATATATTCTCCAGGCCATACTACTCTCAAAACTGGATTACGAAGAAAAGAAGGATGTCTACAAGCAGATGAAGAAGGAAGCGGAAATGGAGAAGAAGCAGACCGACCAGGCCGTCAAGAACAGCAAGAAAAAGGAGAAGAAGAAGAATGTCATGAGCCTCGACCAGTTTAATGACATGATGACCGGTGAAGAGGCCAGAGGTAAATATTGGTTTTGAAATTGTGATTTTGTAGTTTAAATTACAGGGGATTTAAAAGACAAAACAATTTGTAGCATTAAAACCGTAACTGCTGAAAACTCGCCTAGCGGGACGAGCGATGTTTTTCTCACGACTGCAGCTCAGCCATATTTGTGTGTGTAAATGTACCTACATGTACATTGCCTTAATGCGCGTAAGCTCTTCATAGTAAACCTGCAGGTACGCATATATGGGCGCGTGTCTGAGTGACGCACTAGCGCAAGTATAGCCTAGCCTAGCGGCATTCGTCGGTACCTTAAGACGGCAGAGCGGTAGAACGGCACGAAGTTCGCAGGTTCATGCCCTACCCGCGGCGAATTTTTAATTTCTCACATTTCAAATTTAAGACTTACAATTTTATTTAGCACATTTTTTAATGTATTACGGTTTGTTTTATATAGGTATTAAGAGATAAATACCTTTGCCCGACATTTCGATCAAGTTGCATCAATCGAGGTCGCGAGCTGACAATGTCTGCGATTTTCAGCGCATGTGGAAGAAGAGAAACAAACCCCAGAGCACAAGTGCCCTGATGGAGACGCAGAGTTCTTCGAGCGAGTCAAGGACGAGGCCAAGAGCGAACTGCTCAAGGACAAGATCATCGACCGGGTGCGCAACAGAAAGTCAGTATACTTCATTTTTATTTTATTTTATAAAATACTAGCGTTTTGCCTTGCAGTTTCACTTGCGTTTTATTGAGTGTTCCCGCGGTAAAAACCAACCAACCTAGGTAAAATGGAGTGTGTTTCCGACACATGAAAATAAATTTCATACGTTATTATATTTTATACGTTACGGCGAAACAAGACTTAACGCGAGCGAAGCGAGCGCGGTATTGCACGAAATATGAATGAAACAATATGTAATGCGAGCGAAGCGAGCGCGGCTTGCTACGAATGTCAAACCAATACGATGATTGAATCAATACGTAACGCGAGCGAAGCGCGCGCGATATTTCACGAAAAATGAGTCAATACATTATGCGACCGAAGCGAGCGAGACACATCTACGAAAAATGAATACTTTATGCGAGCGAAGTCTGGTAAAACATAACGAAACGTATGGTAAGCCTATGCCTACTGAACTTAAAAAGCACTGTTTGTGCCATATATTTTATACTAAGATATTCTCCAATGTTTTGTTGTAGGAATGTGTCACAAGAAGTACTAACTCGGTGTCAGTTCGTGGACGCCTTGGAGCGGAAGGAACAGGAAATAACAGCGCTGAAACAGGAAGTGACGTCACTCAAAGAGGAGCTGCTCACCGTCAAAAGCCGGAACAAGAAGTTGTGTAATATACTCGGACAGGGCGAGAGTAAGTCCCCAATTAGTTTTCCTTGGGAATAAAGCATTTCTGCTTAGTATTAGATGAGATGGGAACCCGGGGATGAAATACCAGGAGGTAGTATTCGGTGACAGCAGGAAACTCGATCACACATGCGGTAACCCGGTCACATATGTGGTAACCCGTTCATATATTTGGTAACCCAGTCCAGTCACATATGTGGTAACCCAATCACACATGTCGTAATGGTAACCCAATCACATATGCGGTAATCCAGTCACATATTTAGTAACCCAGTCACATATGTGCTAACCCAATGACACATGTGGTAACCCAATCACATATGCGGTAATTCGGTCACATAGGTGGTAACCCTGTCACATATGCGCTAATCCAATGACATGTGGTAACCCAATCACACATGTGGTAACTTAATCACACTTGTAGTAATCCCGTCACATTCTCAAACAGAAGGAACAGGAAATAAGAGCTAAGCAGTTGCATTGTTTTTCATATTATTTATACGGGGTGTAAGGGACAGCGTCCCGCAAACTTATAGGGGTTGCTCAGTCAACGAAACTGAACAACTACCACCAGGAATTTTTTTCAGGAAATGAAAAAAAATATCCTTTTTTCATACAAAATGACTACATCGATCAGACAATTTGTATGGAAAAGCAAATATTTTTTTTCATTTCCTGAAAAAAAATCCGGGTGATATGTGTTCAGTATCGTTGACTGAGCAACACCTATTAGTTTGCGGGACGCTGTCCCTTACACCCGGTATATTATGTTCCCTGAGGAAAAAAAAAAAAAGTTCACTTTTATGGGTAGGTTAAAATCCTAAAGTTTGGTCGTTTTTTTACACCCAGAACTTTTTTTCTATGTTTGCGTTTACGTTCCAGTGAAAGACAAAGCATGCGTTCTGATGGAAGTGGAGCGTCTGAGGAACGTGCAAGCTGAGCTCACCGCAGAGATAGAGACACTCAACTCAGAGCTGCAGAAGGAGAGGACCAAGAACCAGGACCCCAGGGCCAGAGACAAGGTAGGATCCACACCTATTTCTGTTATTCAACATCATACAAACTATCAGATCTGCGCGATTGCTTGAGATAGGTAACGCGCTCAGACACGATACAATATAATAATATGTACAAAGCGCGAGTCTTAATATATGTTTTGCTATAATTTGTTTTGCATAAAATTTTATGTTTTTTTGGTATCAGTTATCTTGTAGAGGAATGGCAAAGGGGTACCATTTCTGGTAGTGTGAATGGCAACCCTTATATTAATTTTAAAATAATTGGGTACTTGACTGGGTAGCTTAAAAAATTCAAAACGTTTATACTTAAAACTGATGGCTAAAAATATTGTGGATTTCATTCATCATTTAAAAAAAAATGCACATTTCGATTTTAACAATCGAATTAAAAGTATATAAGTTATTGATTTGATTAGTCAATATTTACTAAAATGTGACGTCATAATTTACTATTTTCATACAAAAAAGCGTTTTTGACATTTCATAAAAAGTTGCTGATTTGACTAGTTGGAAAGTAGCCAATTGGCGCACGATTAAATCTAAACTATACGATTCTACACACAAATACAAACCAAAAATATATTTGGTGATTTTAGTCTAAAACTACTGAGAAATTTTGATTTCAAGATCGAAGTTTCGAAATTCTGATATCTTTGATTTAAAATATCTCGATATTGTGACGTTTGAGCTACAAAAACACAAGAGATATTTTTGAATTCTTTCTATTTGTGTATAGAATTGAATGGTTTAGGTTTTAACATTTATAAAAAAAATAACGGTCACCATTCACACTATGCCAGGCTCCATACAAAAATGTTGCTTTGTTATGGATTTATCCAGCAACCAACTCCAACTGTCATCAAATCAAGTCTAGTCGAAAAAAGGCACGATGACGAATTTTATCTTTATCTTTTGTTTATTTTATTTGTCTTTTGTTTCTGCCAGCTGTTCCATATGGTCCTTTTATTTTTCCAGAGATATTACGTTAAAAAGAAAACTATACGATTCGATGTATCTTCCGAAACCCTCGCAACAAAAGACTACTAATTAAATGAAGAATTTTTTTTATTTATTTTTACTTTATCTGGTAAAAGTATTATATTACATCCAATTACAGAAATAAATTTAAAATTATGGATCATATAAAGCTTTTTTTTTGTTGTCATATTGTAGGTAATGTTCTTTACTAGAACCTTTTTCGATTTCAGAAAAAGAGGACTGCGAGTGAGAAAGAGAAATAGCTACATAGAGTATAATTAGTTTCGATAAGATGCAAGATGATATGATATTATTATGTTTAGGGAAAATAATTGTTTCATTGATATTTAGCTACACTACAAAACAGTTTAGAAGCACTTCTGGTTAAGGTGCTGGGTGCCTTTTTAGAAAATGATTTGCTCATGTTTCGCATGTGTATGATTGTTCAGATTAATACAAATCGATTTGGTCTAAGATAGTAAATATCGCCTTTTGTATGGAGAGGTGCAGGTTCACACTCCTCTTAACTCAGTAGGCAATGTATCTGCCTGCTACGCAGAGGGTCCCGGGTTCGACTCCCGGCCGCCCCGGCCGGGGCAGAGATTTAAATTATGAATTTAAATGCCTGTTTCTAGGTCTGGGCGTTCTTTGTGTTTTTTTTTTGTGTATGGCCGTGACACCCCAATGCAGGGAATCTTAGTGGGGGCTATGAGTGTGATAGTGTATTTTTTTACTGATGGTCACAATCATCCTCATAATTATAAAAATCGAAGACACTGACAGCGCTTCAGGATTGTTATCATGGCAGATCGAGACCTTATTTCTTATGATACAATCATAGATATTAATAATGTCTGCCAGGTGAACAAATCATTTACAAATTTAACCAACCAGCATCCTAACTATTTCATAACAAGACCATTTAGAATGACTTTGCCTAAAACCATATTCCGTATATTGGCTAATTTAAAAAGACACTTCAATCAAGTCCATTTTGTATCAATGAAACATAAAGGGAATGTAAACTTTTTGGCATAGTGTGAATGCTGACCCTTATTTTTACAAAATATCTTTTAGCGCACGATTAGACCTAAACTATTCGTTTCTACACGTAAATACAAACCTAAAATATACTTGGTGATTTTTGTGTAAAGCGTCACACTATTGATAATATTTTCACTTCAAAATAGATGTTTCGAAATTCCGATATCTTTGATTTAAAATATCTCGGTAATGTGACGCTTAAGCCAAAACTCTCAAAAAGTATTCTTGATTTCTATTTAGCTGTAGAATCAAATGGTTCAATCGTGCGCCGCGATGTGTTTAAAAAAATAAGGATCGGCATTCACAGTATGCCAGGCTACATACAAAAAGTTTACATCCCCTTTAAAGAATCTCAATTTATGGGAAGTCAGTTTGTCGACATATTTTGTAAAAGACGGCAAAAATGCATGTTAAGATATGTTAAGAGAAAATGATCGATGTTTGTCTACTTACTATTAATAAAAATATTATTTTACTTTATAATTTTAAGCATTGTTGTAACTACAAAAAATCTTTCAAACCAGTGCGTTCTATACATAATATAGAATCTGAGAAAAGCGTTTTATGTAAATCAAATTTGTCGAATTTGTAAGATCTCTTTACTTTAGTTATATTAAGTTTCTACGTATACGTTGAGGTACTCAAACTTGTCACAAGTCTTCAGTATAAAGATATCTTTATTGTGAATTAAAAGAGATTAACTGTGATTATTTTAAGAACTATTCCAGGCTATAATTTTTCATATAAATGTTCAAAAGACAATAACTGTTTTTCTGTTCAAATTCCAAATTCCTTACTATCTAAATCCCACCTATGATATTTATTACTCAAAAATAATTTAGAACATTTTGTAGTATAGGGAATGAAAATAAAACATATATTTTAAAACAATGCACAATTTAATTGCCATATCTAATTACATACACAATTATAATCAAAATACATCGAAATGTTTCCTTAAAAATGTAAAAAAAATATTCCATTTTACCTGCGCACTAGTTAGTCGAAGCGTTTTATTTTTAAAATTAGAATTGTGTATCAATTGATCGACATTCGTTCACGATGAGTCTTAGAACGGACACATCTGAACTGCAATATTACGAGTATAGTATAGACGCTGTTATATCCGTAAAATCATAAAATGGTACAAAGAAACTAAGTAATCAGTTCACTGGATAAAATTTAGAAAAATAATTAAAATAAATATACCTAAAGAGACTCAAAACTATAGGTAAATACTCATTATAATTTAAATTGTTATATCTGTAATAATAATAAATAGATAATAATTAAATAGCAATAGTGCTGCGCTATGTAAAACTAGGAATTTCTATTAGTTGAAAAATATAATTATCTATGGATTTATTTCAGCGTCTACGGTAAATAGGAGATTAATAAATGAATATTCTATCATTACAATTATGCTTCGGGCACAAAAACTTATAAATACATTTATATAAATATCAATCAGTAGTTGTTTAAAAAAACATCGGTATAGTAGTAGGCTGAGTAGAAAATCAATATTTTTATACATATAAATTAAAAAAAGGACATTTAATATACAATCTAAGACGTACGACGATACACAAGGAAATATACAGGGTGTATTAACACCCGGTATGTTTTATACTAATTTGTTACAATTGAAAGTTCTATAAGGGTCCTAAAGTTGACTAGTCGATACATTTCACACAACGATGGTTCCTCCCATTTATATGAAACTTTTATTTAAAAATAATGTTAAAAATTCATTTATGTATAAAAATATGAATCCTCTATTAATTAATTTATTAGTGAAACTTAATTTAAACTTAATTACTTATGATACAAGTGTCATATTGGCAGTAACGCGATTATGGCAACGTGAATTTGATTTTTTTTCTAAAATATTTTTGGTCCAAAATTTTTATAGTATCTACTTATGATTCCACATCACTATAATCTGCTTTTAAAGAAATACATACACCACTTTTTAATACTGATGTTATAAAATATAGTATTAGTTGTTAATATCTAAGCGGAGACTATATTAACTTACATAGTATGGCAGTAAGTGGTAAACAGATTGTACAGTCGTCATATAGTATGTTTCAAAAATAGTTCAAAATAATTGTAATATTTCAAGTACTATTTTCATTCAAGCATTAGAAGAAAATTTCTGACACGGTTTTTGAAACATCCTATATTCTGGCGCCAAAACGCAACAAATGCACAGCATAATGTTACGATAGATTTTCAATACGATACCAAATCCAAGGCTAGTCTAAAGTTTCTTATTTTTAAATCAGTTGGTTGTACAAAAACGATCACGTAGCTTTGTACAATTCGAGATTTCCACCGACAGATGGGTCAAAGAAAGTGTTTCTACCGACCCGATGGGCCTATAAAATTGTTTCTATCGGCCCGATGGTTCAAAGAAAGTATTACTACCGGCCCGATGGGTCAATGAAAGTATTTCTACCGGCCCGATGGGACTATGAAAGTGTTTCTACCGGCCCGATGGGTCTATGAAAGTGTTTCTACCGGCCCGATGGGTCAATGAAAGTATTTCTACCGACCCGATGGGTCATTGAAAGTATTTCTACCGACCCGATGGGTCATTGAAAGTATTTCTACCTGCCCGACGGGTCAAAGAAAGTGGCGCCATCTACGACTAGCATACTAATATACGTCCTGCGAGAGTACAAAATAAACTTTACACGAAGAGTTCTTTTAGCGAGATTCGCTCGTCATCCACTCGAAATTTACTTCTATTCGATGGGTTTTCTATAAAAAGTCACTGTTCCCAATCACTTCACTGAAACGTTCACAATTTCACATCACTCCAATAAAAGTCCTACACTTTAGGCAGTGTATTATGAGTATATAACCTGATTAGGTTCGACATATTTCGACGCAACGACAGGTTTAAGAAGCCGTCGAAATTTGCTATGAAACATCATTTCTCGTTTCTTAAATGCATTTTTTCTGCAAACATGATTATTTCGTTTCTAAACTTCAAGAAAAAGTTCTCCGTTCGAAATATATTTCATCAGCGAAAAGCTGTTTTATTCCTTCCAAATAGGATTTACTGTTGCTTGTTTAGCAGGCCGGGACGTCTGCACATTTAATGGTGTCTATCGGTCTGGTGATCCGGTCGCATTCCCGGTCCGGCACCACTTTGTTCAGTTTCTTGTCCACGCAGTAAACTTCGCGGCGTTTCGTTGCTTTTTTGTCCTGTAACAAATAAAGTAAAGCTATAATATAAAAAAAAAAATGTAAGATAATTTTGTCTAATCAAGTTGGCATAGTAAATCGGACGCAATTTCCTGAACATTCTTTGTTAGTTGGTAGGCTCATAAGAAGACTGCGTAATAAAGTCAGAATGGATGCAACTCCTTGAACATTCTTTGTTAGTTGGGAGGTTCATCAGAAAGCTTTCTAACAAAGACAAAATAGGCTCATAAGAAGCCTTTGAAACAGAGACACAATGGACGCAACTTCTGTGACATTCTTTGTTAGTTGGGAGGCTCATAAGATGGCCTTCTGCCGTTGCAGCTCCATGACAAGGCCTTTTTATAAAACGCAATAAAACGTAAGTTTCTCACCGGCATATGGCAAGGCTTGGAGCACGACTGCCAGTGTCCGACCCACCAGTGCGTGGGTGACGTCATCATGTGTTGAGGCGGTGGGTGCGGCTTGGGGCACGGCGGCATCCGGCATTGCTGCAGCAACGCCTCCTGCCGTGGTGGCTCCATGTGGTAGCAGTGTGATAGGTCCACTTGGCCTGTGGAAAAAGGTTTACGAGCTTGATAATATGCTTTTTAATGTACATGGAGGGAGAGAGAGAGGGGGGAGGGAGAGAGAGAGAGGGGGGAGGGAGAGAGAGAGGGAGGAAAGAGAGGGAAGGAGGGAGAGAGTGAGAGAAACTTACGGTCATGTTCATCGTAGCACTCGTATTTCCTATTAGCGTAGCCGTTGCCGCAGGTGACGTTGCACGGCGACCACGGCGTCAGTCGGTAGTGCAGCCGGCGCCGCTTCAACTCCTTACTGTCCACCGTGTATTGGTACGTCACGCCGGGGTTTCGCAGCTTGCCGCTTTTTATTCGTTGCTAGAAGATAACATTGTGAAAAGTTGATATAGAAGTAGATGAAATATTGAGCAGTTAAATAGAAAATTGATAGAAAAATATGAAATATTGAGAAGTTAAATCAAAGGAATGAAACTTGAATGAACAAGTGAAGTAATAAACATTCTTTGTTAACTTGGAGGCTTTAGAAAAGCCAAGATCTCGCGTCTGCAGCTATAATATGGTACGTCGTAAGTAATTTGTGTAATATTATTGGTATGATTATCAAGGCAGCACAGTTTGGTGGCTTATATCATAATAGCATGGCATAGGCTAACACATGTCCACAGACTTGTAGCTTTTCTGTATTGCCCGCCGGGTATTGCGATGTGTTGTTCTAGCTAGTTCCTAGTAAATATTTGTCATGCGGATCTAAACCTAGAATTATATTTAAAAAAATAAAAATTATCTGGCTACTCACATAAATAGTGATATCATCTGCGATAGGTCCGTGTATCCGAACCTTCTCCCAATCGCGGTCCCGCTCGTATGTTGCCTGCGCGCCCGCCACGAAGTATTCCGTCACCATCGCGTTCCTGGTTAAAACAAACTTCTATGATATCCTGGTCACGACACCAAAATGTAACTAATCAGTCTTTTTTATTGAAAACGGCTTTGCGCTAATTCTAGTCTAGTTTAGGGACGACAGAGAAAGCAGATGATAATTATTTATACCAACTGGTATTGCAATTTTCTACGAGTGGTTCTTTTGATTGTATGTATGGTGTCTCTGTAACCACAAATAACTGTGTTGGAGCTGCATCAATCTTTTTTTAGGATAAAAGGTTAAGTTTCATTTGAAGTTTGTCCTTGACCTTTCTTCAAATTTTTGACATCAGAACAATTTATTTTAAAAGCCGTCGAAAAGAGGATTTACTTACTGGGCTCCGTTCAAATACACCTTCTTCGTTCTCGCGCTTTGAATAGCGATGAAGTTTCCTGGGCTGGCCTTCTCTTCGATCTTCACGTTTCTCGATCCAGCTGGAATGACTGCAACCTGTTGTCGAAATTGGTGTTTTTAGAAGAAGTCTGTCTACTGAATTTTCAATTTTAATAGTGGAAACATTTTGGGTTCTTGATAGCATAATTTGATAGTGGTGACTGGTTGTTGGATACTCGTTTCTGTTGTGTGATAGTGATGGTATAATTTGGTTATGGTTGAGATCGCTTACCAAACTGAACTCTGTTTTCTTGGTGGTGTCCTTGGAGTATATCCCCTGGACGGTCTTGCAGGCCGAGCCGTTGCCGCCACAGACCCCACATGCATCTTCTTCCATGTCAGAGTTCACTACCCAGTCGCAGCCCACTTTGTAGCACACACCTAATAAAGAAAGGACATTAAAATATGCTAGAACTTTCTTTGCAACATACCCTCAGAATATACAAAAGCAATATTTAAATCTCATCAACAGAAAACTTTCACTTGTAGACCCAATGTCTACGTTATTCTTCTCTTGGCCTACCTGCGATCTTTCAAGGTTTGAACGTTCATTATTTATAATTATAACATAATGAGACCGACAGACCTCATTTGTTTCACAAAGTGGAGTTGGACTTATAGGCAAATTTCTGCACACTCTATTAAAGTCGTAAGACTTTCACACTTACCAGCAATACACATGTCCCTGGCGCCGATGCTCTGCCTGCATGGTGTACCGTCCACGACGAACCCTCGGTCGATCAGCTCTACATCAGTCTTCCCGTTCTTCGGCACGCAGTGAAGCTCGCACGGTTTATCTGGAAGAAATGCTTGATATGAGTTCTTTATGGTGCTGATCAATTTCGGTAGTTGCCTGTGTAACAACTACAACAGTGCTGGACATAGGCCTCTACCAAAGCGCGTAACTGAGTCTGATGCTTGCGTGGGTCTTCCTGTCAGCCCAACTATCAATCGTAGATTATTGTTCCATTTGGCAGAAGGGTATCCCGCATGGTTTTTGTCTAAACGTGGCCTCCATTTGCAACAGCCATAAATATACTTGGCCGATCCAAGCTAAATGTGATGCCTGAATAACTTAAGTGAGTGAACAGGCATCTTCTGGGTGAGCTCGTTCCATCGTCGACTTTGTCTCTTTCTTCTCTGACCTAGTCTAAAGTCAAGTGGAAACCCATTTCTTATTTAAAAACCTAAGCGATATTAGTACCTTGTTCGAAGTTAGGTATCCATTCCACAAAGGTGTCGTTGTCGGTAGGAGACAACGGCATGCTGTTGAACTTGGAGCACTGCACTTCTCTGAAAGTCGGCTCGTTTATTGGACACGGATCCGTGTTGCACACCTTGTACCTGAATAAAAGAAGTAACACTTAAAAAATCATCATCATACGTACAAAATCTGGACGTGGGTCTCCTCTGAATGGGGGTGATTGCCATACCATGCACGCTTATGGCAAGCAGATTGGCAGACGCTGTCCTAAATTTTAAGAACATTCGCAGAACTCCACTGCCCGATTCATTCATTAGTCTGCTTTTACGACACCAGTTGGATATGAGGTGAATCCACAGAGATAAATCTCTTCTGACTTGACACCACACGCACATCCCACCGTACATTTTGGTAGAGGGGCACTCACCGACTCCTGTCACCTATGCAGTAAGCCCCGTTGTTCTCCGGCGCAGGGTTGTTGCAATCCCTGGTCTGCGTGGAGACTCCCGCACCGCATGTTCTAGAACATTCGCTCCAGTCGCTCCAATCGCCCCAGCCGCCGTTGACTGGCGTTGGGGACGGCTGGCGTGGCACGCAGGTCTGGTTTTGGCACCACTGTGGACGAAGGACTTTGGTTAGGCGGGGGGGAGCAATTATGGACTTTTCGCTCAGAAGGCTGTAACAGCATCTTCTCGGTCCAGTGCTGGGGTCCACTTTCCGGGTTTATCTACACCACTTTGCCCTGTCTTAGGTGTCGTACGATTTCTGGTACATAGAACTACTGCTGGACTTGGCATAATCAATCTACATTCTTTGACTATATGTTTGAGATTCACGGAAAACGCTGCTTATTTCCTAGATGTAGTCGATACCCGGAATCCTGAATCTTAAAGTACCTACCAGGGTACCAGAAACATAAAGGTGCTCACCGCGTCGCTGCCCAATTGAAGGAGGCATTGTGATGTTGCAGTACCAGGGTAGCAGAAAAGTGAAGGTGCTTACCATATCAGGCCCGCAAGTGGTGCCAGGCTCGGCAGGTCGCATGATGGTCTTGCAAGTCCCGTTGACAGCGCACCACAGGACCTTGCAGACCTCCTGCTCGCAGACCACCGCGTCGCTGCCGAATTGCAGGTGGCATTGCGATGTCGCGTCGAAGGTCACACCTTTGGGTTGTAAGGGAATTATTAAGACAATACGGACGGGGTTCTCTATTTGAGATAGATATTTGGTTCAATTTCCGAAAGTGATTAGCAGAAATTTTGTTGTTTCTAGATTCGTAAGGACATAATAGATAGTAACTTGAATAGAGCTATATTACACTCACCGGCAGGTACTTCGGGATATGTGTATTCTTTTTGAGAAGGCTTGTCACTCAGACATTCGCCCAACCCAGCACTGCAAAGAAAAAGAAAAACATTTAAAAATCTTCCAATCATTGAGTAATTAATCCACCATTGGCCCTTACGGATATGGGGTTCTTAATTGATTACCTTGTATACTTATTATTTTATATGACCATTATAGTCTTCTTGGATAATAAAGTTCTACGGTGGGCCGCCATGAAATGAAAAGGACAGCATTAAAATTGATTCCTAGTAAAACACAGAAAAATCCTAAGCTTATTATTTCCTGTATTTGATGTCATTTGATCTAAGGTCATCCAATGTCTTTGGGACGTGTGTAAATCATTAGTCTGTTTATATAAATACTAGGTATATTAGCTTGCCCTTCGCAATGTTAAGATGTGCCCTGCATGATGCGAGCCTATAGGCAACGTACCTATTCGAACAACTCCTAGCATTCTTTATAGCACATATAATGCATTACGTTTTCCTATCTAACCTATCTTAAACCTTTCATTCACATTATTCGCTTTAAATTCACTACATTAAAATGCTTTCCGTGGGGTACCTATGAAGGACATGTTATGGTGATGGGACATGCAAATGCATCGAATAGCATTGTATAGTTTAGATACTCACTCTAAGAAGTTGGTGACGTCTCTCTTGCTGCACTTGGACCAGGCCACCTGGATGGAGTCGGACTCGAAGATCGGCGTCATGATGTGCAGCGTCGCGCCCGCGCGTCTATGGCAACCGATCTTCTCCGTATCGTGGTACAAGCCGAAACTGGAACAAACGAAATGCTTATTAAAACTCATGTGATTCGCAATTGGTATCTGGGAACAAAGGGTGTGGTTTCCTGTTGGTCGGTATCATCATCATCATCAACCATAAACGTCATATTCTCCATTGCTTAAGGTCGCCTCCGTCTGAGAGTTAGATGTGGCTTCATTCGTAAGATGTTTCCATTCCTTGCTGTCCTCGGCTTTCCTAATATATGTTGTGATTGAAGCCTTAAAATATAGTTTGCTAGCTGCTACACACATGGCCAGAAGTGGCAAGAAATCCACTGAGTAGTGGGCGCCTATAGTTAATTTAATGAACATGTTGATAATAATGATTTATTCGCTTATTATAACAAATTGCTGCAGATAAGTGCCACTGGAGTAAATAATTACGAGGAAGATGTTCCGTGATTTATTGTTCCAAGAACTACCTACTTACCATACGTAATATTACTTTTAATATTCAACGTTGTACAGGGTCTTTGACAAATAAAAATAACGTTATTTTACAAGCTACAACAGTCTACTGCTGAACTTGGGCCTCAAATTAACGAGCGCAAGATTATATTGTATTCATATGGAATGCTGCTATGACAGACATTGGGTGATGCTATTCAGAACTACTTGCTCCTAGATTCATCCAGCAGTAGTTTTTTTTTAAATGGGGTGATGCTATTACAGTGTTTTCGTTCGTGTTACATGGTGTTACCCTAACCCGTAAAAAATATACAATATGGATTATTTTCAGAAAAAGATCTTCTCCAGCTTTAGCAAGGGATAGAGACAACTGGCGACTTCTTGTGTCGGAGGACAAGATCCACTTCGGGTCACTGAGCCACCTCAGTAAGTGAGTATTTTCTAACACGCCATATTTCTACTACTTATGTTGTTTTGTATTACAGGAACGTAACCTATTATTTCTCAAGATATGATCATTAGTAGAAATCGTGCGTTGCCATACAAGAACATGCTAGAACAAAGGCAATATTTTTCAATCTAGCCCCGGGTATTTGTATAATGTCAAAGAAATTGTTGTACTAACTAGATTGTGATGTGTTGCAATATTATTATCATGTGGCTTAGTGGTTTCTACTTGTTTAACTTGGCCAGGAAAATAGTGTGGGTTCTTCATAGTTCACTATGACGTCCGTTATTACATACATAAAATCACGCCTTTTTCCCTAACGGGGTAGGCAGAGCAAAAACGACCTAAACAAAGAACGTTCCGCCACGTCTGACTAGTTTTGAGGGTTATTACAGATGATTATGTACCTATATAATATTGCTAAAGTGACGGGTTGTCAGCCCATCGCCTAAATTGCAATACACTGAAACGTCCTTTATTCCATGTTTCAATATGAAATCTTAATATTAAAATTACGAGTGTCATAATTCTTTTATTACTCATTTCTATAATCATACTAAATACGACCTTGTCCTAAGTATCTAATTTCAGACATCAGAAGCAAACGATGATGCAAACGTGAATTTCCGAATTACTAATCCCTCAGATCTGGAGCATAACCAAAAACGATATGTGCCCAATAAATTCAGCCGAAACTGTATTGATCGTTTTACTACGCCATAAAGGCCCGAAGCATTAGATAACAAATGATTTAGACCATCTAAAAGATTTACGAGCGTGGTCTAACATTATCATATCTGTGGTGCCAGTGGGGTAGTAAAAATAAAAACGAATGGCTAAAAATAGTGTTAGGGTCATAAAGCTTCTTTTATGGTGAAAGGATTTATGGTGAATCTGACGAACTTGGCTGAAGATCTAAACCTAGATTGGAGTATCCGGAAAGTCGATAGAAGATTATATAGCTGTTTTTCCTATTACTTTGCTTGCTTATAATATTCCAATACAAAGTTTTAGACGATAGTAATTTTAATTTTTAGCTCAAGTTTTTTTTATAAATTATGAAGATAAAGCACATGAACTTAAAGTTGAAGAATGAAGGCATTATTTTAAAAAAAGAACAAATTTCTACATTTTACAAATTACAGTACGTAGAGCTTTCTATTTATTTTATACCTACATACATACATACATAAAATCACGCCTTTATTCCTAAAGTATGCATAAAAAGTATCTATAAAAAAGTAATAAACCTCATCAAAACTGCGTGCATTGAAGCGACTTTCTAAGAAAGTAATCTTTATGGCCGGCAGAATTTAATATTTACTGCATTGTACTTGTACCTATTACAACAATAACTCTACGTTTACGATGTACAGGTTGATGCGAGCTATTTTGCTGCAGTTTTTATTATAATATCCTTCTTTTTGTATCGTTGTTCCCAAATCGTCAAACAACTCCATGAACCCTGCTGTCAGAGTTATTAAACCACCTGATATACCACAGAAATGGTTTGTGTAAATGTAAACAGAGACAATTTACCGGTGCCGACAGCGGCTTGACATGGCCTCCGCTCCAACCGAGACACGAACCCCTGACAGTTGATTCAATCTGCACTATGCTAACCAAACTATTCCATCCTGTACATGTATAACAATAATTAAACAGCTTCTGAATATTGAGAAGTTATGAGCGCCTAGTAATAGCCATAATAAATCGGGACGAGTTTACGCATGCGCCGGTAAATTTCATATTGCGTGCGCGCAGACGGGGCCGGCTAGTAAATGGGTTATTGAATGTTGCAACGCTACCGCTTTTATAATCTCCTGGTACTCCTTCTATGAATTGCAATAAATTGGGAAATTGTAGGTATGGTATTACACACACAGGTTCATTACACACACACCTACTATTTATTATGTCCTTACGAATCTAGAAACAACAAAATTTCTGCTAATCACTTTCGGAAATTGAACCAAATATCTATCTCAGTGGGATAAAGACATACATCCATACATAAAATCACGCCTGTATCCCTAATGGGGTAGGCAGAGCAAAAACGACCTAGGTAAACATAGGTTGTTCCGCCACGTCTGACAAGTTTTGAGGGCTAATACAGATGATGATTATGTATATTGCTATAGTGACGGGTTGTCAGCCCATCGCCTAAATTGCAATACAATGAAACCCTCGATTCCCTTAGCTGATTTTTACAGCATGCACGGGAGGAGATGCAGCTGGCACATTCTACGTTTTTCTATAAAGACGCCAGATTATAAAGATGGTATCACCTTATGGTTCAATTAGTGATAGGTGCAACTGCATAACCTTGGATGCTGAAAATCCACATTTTCCTCAGTTTATCTTGCTAGCGAATAAAAATTCCTTTTTATTGGAGTACCTACCTAGTAACCTAGCCTCGTATGTTATACCTGTCGACAGTTCGTATTGTAATGTGTTTTATACAAACAATGTTCAGCTAACACGGGCAGCTCGTTTGTATTATATAATACGGGGTGTTTTTTATTTTAGATCATCATCAATAGTGTAGGATATGGGGGATAGGTATTGAGTTGCCGTAAGCAAGTATTTGAAGTTCACTATTTCGAAATTGTCATAGTAGCTGTGATCTTCGTGAGGGCTCATACTTGGTCCAACAGATTTTCTTGGCCCTTCAACGTGGCAGGTTATACGGTCAGTTTTATGGACACTTTACTTACCTACTTACTTCGCTGGCTCAGCGAGCCGAAGTGGATCTTGGCCACCGACAGTAGTTGATAGTACTCATTGCTTTAGGATAAGAGAGCAGGGGTTTATAGAGTAAGGACTTTGTCTTTTGTGATGTTTTGAATCACATTTTTTTCTAATTCGTCTGGTTCCTACACCCAGTGTGTATGTTTATACTCGTGTTGCCGGGAGCTGCGCGTGAGTCGTGAGTCATGTCCGAGCCGATGCCAAGAGCAAGGCCGCTGCATTCGATTTATATTGGATTAGAGGAATAAGTTTCCAGGAAAATTAGGAGGAAAATCTAAGGAAATTTATTAGATTTCACGAAAATTTTTATATGTTAAAGCAGTAGAATCACAAACAACTTTTTTTGCCTGTTTTAGATAGCTAAATATTTTTTTACAGACTTCTTATCTTATTACATTTAATAAAAATTGAAAACTTTTAAACACTTAAAAGTAATTTGATAATATCTTTTACGTTACTGTTTTTGATCCCATTTCTGTTGGAAATTTTAGCAGAAAATATTGCTCAATATGTCTTTGATCTTTCGAGATATTTTTTTACCGCATACGTAGGTAGGTACATGAGGGAATATGTGTAGTAAGGTCTACTAGATAATCCTTTTAACGCGTTCCATGAATTTCGTGTTGATGTTTGGATTAAACCAACGATATGTATAATAAAAAAGCCCACTGATATGCTTCCCAGTAATCTATGCACTTACCCATCAGCTTTTCTTGTGGGTGAACTGTTTGTACATATTTTTAAATACGCCACAGTTTCTACTTTGTTTCTTAAGTTTTCTACTACTTTTTATACATTTTTTCAAGATGTTAATAAAATAAAATATGTATATAGGTTGTTTGCCTGTTGGTTATGTAAACATTCAGAAAACTGAAACGAATAACCTCTGCATGCCAAGAGAGTAAAAGTCTCTGTACCTAACTCTGATTAAACAACTTTCTTACTCGTGAGTGCTCGTGCTAAGCTTTGTCTGTTGTCTGTCCTTTTTAATATCCTATCTACAATAATACTAATATCATGGTCGAAAATCTAATATTATAAAAAGGAAAGATTTGTATTTTTGAATTTTTGTGTGTATAAGGGGAAATAACTCAAAAACTACTGGGCCGATTTCAAAAATTCTTTCACCATTAGAAAGCTACTTTCACCCTGAGTAACATAGGATACTTTTTACCGCGGGAAAATACATGATTCCCACGGAAAAAACTTATTTAGCAGCGGTTAGCACCACTGACAGAAAGCTAACTAGTCGTTAAATAAATAAAAGTCTCATATTCTCCTCAGCACAACAGCCAGTAATATCTGTGGATAAACTAGCTCATTCATCGTCCATTATTGTTTAAGATAAGCGAAGTGTGGGCGGTACAGTGCATTGTGCCGGTTACTGCACTTACAAGGCCAATGTCTTATGTAAGCTGCTGATTATTGTCTTATAAGTACTTTAGTGTAACAGGTTATTGACACGAGAAGATAATATAACATAAAAAATAATAACAATAATGATTTACTTTTCTGAAACCAGGTGGCGCGATGATATTCATAAGAAAGCGGGCAGAAATTTGATGAGAACGGCTGAAGACCGAGCTAAGTGGCGTGCCATAGGAGAGGCCTATGTCCAGCAGTGGACTGATACAGGCTGATGATGCTGATGATGCTTTACTTGACTTACATATGAGTTTGGTCCTTTATGGCCTCATAATGCTTCTAGATTACAAATGGCTGAATATAAGATTTTGAAAGGTCATGTTACACAAAAATTGGACAGAACTCTATTGAATTATTTTACGTTGGTTATTCGAGAACGTTATTTATAAATGTAAGTATGTCCTTCGGGAACCCCAACATGATGCATCATGTAATACTATACTTTGTAATAGTCTATTATTCATCATTGAATGTCGTACTAGTATGAACATGGTATGAACTATAGGTCGCGTACTCGCCCATAAATTGTGATATACTCGTAGTAACAGAACCCGGTCGGCCATGCGTTATCTAAACGACTCTATTAGTACCGCCTGTTATCATTGGAACTATTATTTATTAGTTACACAGTCAATCTGTTTCAATGGAGTAATAGATTATGTAGTGCAGGTGAATGAGAAGTTTAAAAGCGTTGACCGCTATCTTAAAGAGTGACTTTATGTTTTAGTCGTCAGCATATCTACAAAGTGCTTAAACTTAACTTTTTTCTATTCATGCTATAAAGTTAGTCAAAACTTCATTTTTCTCGGCGCCTTTAAACAATTAGGTATCTTCTAGGTTTATATCGCAAAAAATGACAGTCGGTATCACCAGTATGTTTCCAAAAATTCTTTGCTTGCTTTCAATAAATACTTAGGTAGGTTAGGTAGTAACACTAACAGTGGACTTACTAACAGTGGACTTACTAACAGTGTACTTACTAACAGTGGACTTACTAACAGTGGACTTACTAACAGTGGACTTAAACTGGTTCATCTTCTTCTTGAGGGTGTTTTCGAGTCGAAGTTCGACTGGATGAACCTGGTGTCAGAGTTCTTCAAACTGGTTGTTGATAAAGGAAGATATACTAGGTATTGTACTTATGCTTGAATTTATAAAAGTCACTCAAATTTGATACTAGTTTTATGTAGAGTTTTAAGTCGCCTGTCTTACTCAGTCTAATTTTTAGTTTCTACTTAGGTACGCTATCACGACTCAGACTTCAGCCGAGTCGCTCCTAATTTATAAACATTATAATTCAAATTTAGAACGCGGGCGCGCACTCGGGATGTGTCGCTAGTCACGTATTAAGGAGGGAAGTACTCTAAATCGGGCTAAACACGGTCCGGCATTTCACTTTGTTATGATAGTTAATAGTTGAATTTTCAATAAATCTATATATGGTTTGCTTCTCTAAAATATGGAGAACAACTAGATTCATAGATATAATCTAAAAATACTATGATTACACCAGGAAATCATCAGAAATATCATGAAAAATTGACGTCTCAATGCCGAATTTCAACAACTGTGACATTTCTATGAGTTTAGAAACAGTAAATGTTATATCGAATTCACTGTATAATTATGAAGAACATCATAATCAACTCTGTTTTTCAATACATTTTGTGTACATTGAGATATATGCAAAAATATATGAAATCGGCTTGAAACAGCCCCATGCTAGAAAAGGACAGAGCGCGCATTCTGTCATTGGTTTGAAAGGGACAGTTGCAGCGAGCACATAGACCCTTAAGTGCGTATCAGCCATGTGTTTTGCGCCATTCATACAGGATGTTAAAATCAATTATACGGGGTGTATAGGGAAGTTATACAGGCTGTTAAAATCAACTATACGGGGTGTATGGGGAAGTTATACAGGGTGTTAAAATAAGCTTTACGGGGTGTAAGGGAAAGTTATACAGGGTGTTAAAATCAACTTTACAGGGTGTATAGAGAAGTTATACATGGTGTTAAAATTGATTTTGACACCCTGTATAACTTCCCTATACACAGAGTAAAGTTGATTTTGACACCCTGTATAACTTTTCTATACACCCTGTAAAGTTGATTTTAACACCCTGTATAACTTTCCCTTACACCCCGTAAAGCTTATTTTAACACCCTGTATAACTTTCCCATACGTCCCTTATAGTTGATTTTAACACCCTGTATAACTTCCCCCAGTCAATCAAGTGATTCAGCCTACATTGTCCTAGCCAAACTAAGGAAAATCTGGTGAAAGCAGCCTTGACACTGGCTGATTTGCCAGTTGCAATAGCCAAATAAGTTAAAAGAAGAAGAAAAAGACTGACTCACGATTATGAACTCGATTTAGCTGATACGTACCTGATTTGAGTGCGGTTGCGTTTATAAATTAACAAGCTACTCAAGTTCTGAGTAAAAGTTTAATTATGACTTGCTTGATCGACTCCCGAGTGCGGTTCTGAGTCTCAACTATAATTGCGGCCCTTAGTAAATACAACTTACTTGTGCCCCAACTCATGAGTGATGGTGTGAGCCAGCATGATGCCGTTGTCCTCGTTGACGGAGCAGCTGCGGTCTGGTTTACACATCCCCGCGACATGGGCGACACCTAGAGTGCTGCAACAAATAAAACATTGGGTTGTTAGATAGCCAGACTATACAGTTATATTATAAGAGATGTCTACATAGGTATATGTCCGTAATTCTAACTAGGTAAATCTTATTGGGGCTATCAGACTTTCAATCACGCTCGCACCAAGAAAATGCAAGAAAACCATCATCTCCCTCCCTAGTCTTTTCCCGAAATTCTCGGGGTCGGCAATATACCTAATTTAGGGGATTTTACATACTGCCCCTGTAGCATGCCGTCGCGCGATAACGAATATATCGCATCTATCTGTCAAATTCCCATACAATTTGACAGATAGATGCGATAAAATGTGTGATAAAACGGCTATCACGGCTAAACGGCTAAAACGACTATTTACAAAATAACGCAAAAAAATATATATTAGAGTCAGGGATTATTGCATACCTATTTAAGTCGCTAGTTGCATATCTTAACTAGATCGATGTCTTAAAATATTGTTTCGTTTCAATCTATCTAGACGTCAATAGTTCACTTGCTATTTTTAAAGGAACGCAGTACTTTGTTTTACACCCTGCATTTCAAACTACTGCTCTGTATAATATGCATGGCGCTAAACGCAGTTTACCACACACGCTAACTAATTTCCCTAACCTGAAAGCGCACAAAATTACTGAACTCGTGTTGGCACAGCGCAATTAATTTTAAGCGTAAAATGAGCTGAAACACTCTTAGCAAGTAGCAGTCGGTACCTACTCGGTACGGTAATAGATCGAGTTGCGCCGGAGTTTACGCGCGCGGCTGTAACATGCAACACTGTGGTACAGATGCGAAACTTTGAGATGTTAAAATTACAGAATATAAAGATGCTTTGTGATTTGTTAGAAATGTTAGAATGTGCAACCGAGTGATAGCACAAACAAAAAATAATGCTGATTTTATAACCTTAGTTTGTTCATCTCAGCTTGCTCATTTTGTCCTCTCAACTTGCTTCCAAACTCTCCATTTTTGCATGTCAATAACTACTTTGTAAATGGTAACTGTTTGTGGGGTCTGGGGTCATTAACGTTATTTTTTCACTGGTGAAACCCAATTTTCTTTTCGAGGCAATGTGATTTATATTTAGTTTTTAAGTTGTCATGTCTACCCCCCATACTCTATGGCATATAGAGCTGGGAATAGCCGTCTAATAATACCCGTCTGACTCACTGACGCGGAAGGCGAAAAGCTTATAAATCGCCATAATAAATTCACCAGCCCATTGCTATGTAAACTCACTATATTTATAAGTAGTGTATGTTCGTTTGATGCTATAATGGAGAATTGGGTGTTGGCAACTAGATTGCGCAATATGATATTATAGCAAACAAGACGGTTAATATCGCTTTCTGCGAAAAGCCTTATGTGTGTAACTCTTTAGAATAATGTTTATTTTCGGCTTTTGTTAATATCGTCTCGAAAAGTAACTGTACTGTTATAAATTCTACATCAACAAATTTTACTATCGGTTGGGGCTTTTGCTGTTTGTATACCTACTTATATATATATATATATATATATATATATATACCTATTTGTATAATAATTTACATAACATAAGTCACGCCTTGTCAAATTGCTTCTCCATTCATTTTAGTTGCAGTAAAAACTGCATGAACGTTACTTATTTCATAATGTACGTAAACATCTGTTTACAGTACTGAAAAATTCGTAATACAAGTAAATATCAGAAAAGAGCAAAATTAAATCCCTAAGCCGACTGATTTATGAATACCATTAAATCCTTACCAATATCTTGTCTCATTGCGTGATGAAATATGCCGATTATCCGACAAATATATCTTAAAGTCCGTAAATAACTGCATGAATGCCTATCAGTTACGATATTTTGATCCGCAGTAAATCGGCCATTGTGGACCTTTTAACTGTATCATAAATAAGCGGATTGTAGTCGTTGCCGGTCGGAAAGGATAAAGGAAATCCAATTGAATTCATGTGAAATGAATACTCTCTCGGTCTCGCTCGCTATATGCTGACATATTTAACACTTTCATGCCGGGGTGTACCATCGTTACCACGTTCCCTGCAACTGCAAATAATACCTAATACTGAACTCCGCTCGCCAACCCGGCTGGGAAAATGTGATGGATGAATAAGGCAAATATCTCTCAATAGCATATCCTATTACCTAGTATAATGTATAGTATAGCATAGAAAATAAATAAACTAAAATATTTCGAGGGATATAATGAAAATAAAATAAATAACAAAATAAAAAAGAGCACGCGTTGATGTCTTTTATATGGAAAAAAATTAAACAAAATAAACAAGTCGTTTACTTAGAGTAGAAACTATTTGTAATGGAAGTAAGTCTTTCAAAATAAACCATAATTCACCAATTTTGTAAATTTACGTATTTTAGCATGTAATTTCCGTGTAAGGTGTAAAACAAGTGTTATTTGAACCGTGAAATTGCAATATAATTGGGTTTTAATGACGCCTCTTGATTAAATTTTCCTCTTATGGTATTTTAACTTATTACAAGTTAGGTAATCATCGACCTACTTAAGAAGCTTACGTTGAAGTGCAATAATCCTGTATATATCCCTAATGGGGTAGGCAGAGCGTAAACGATCTAAACAATGGTCGCTTCGCCACGTCTGACATGTTTTGAGGGTTATTCTAGATTGATCTTTATATTGCTATAGTGACAGGTTGTCAGCCCATCGCCTAAATTATAATACTGAAACCCTCGAAATCCCTTAGCTGATTTTTACAGCATGCCCGGGAGGAGATGCAATGCAGCTGGCACATTCTATGTTTTTCTATCACTCCCAGTCCAGCATGGAAGCATGGAAGTTGTGTTAACTTTTCAAAAATTACAGTAAACGTTAAATGATGTGGCGTGCTGGACGAAATATTTTTTCTGTAGTTATTCTTTATTTGCAAATAATAAATTACTTGATATCATGTTCTCGAAAAAAAAACCTTAAATTAAATATTGGTTAAACCATGTTTTAATTTTTTTAATGGCGTAAAAGGAACCTCATGTCGGCAAGATGAAAAACCAGCTCACAGGTGGGTCCCAACAGGACGTTAGTTCCGCGTCCGCGCTAATTACCGACCACCCTTGCGTCCAAGCATATATTAAACACTTTTACATACATATGGTCACGCTTTTATTCTATACGGGGAAGGTAGATCGTCAACAGCTAAAAGGCAGCAGCTTAGCAAAAAAGAGTAGAATAAATAGGGCTCCACTTTCAAACAGATGTAGAAACTTAATAGAAATGTTCAGGAATCTTAATAAGTTTAGGTCCAGTTCTCAGCATTTATTGATCTCAAGATTGAGAGCAATATTAATTATGGATTTGACAGACCGATTTGTACTGAAATGACATTTCTGATACGAACTCAAACTCGCTGTCACTCTTGAGAGCTGATTATAAATACGTGCCTTAGTTTCAGAGATGTTCGCAGTTTTGTAAAGTTGGTTTAAAAATTGCATTCCACGTATTTTTTTATTGCTGCTTACCAAATAAGCCCCTTTATACTTTCTTCTTTTTCCTGTAATTTTGTTTTTTACTTTAAAGAAGTAATTTCTTTATATTTAAATTGATTGCAAAAAGTAGTGCCAAAATTATTGTCTTTAACCACTGTCTTCACCCTTGTGTCACACACGTGGGCGTGTACCCATGTTGGGCCACACGCACCACTCGCGGGCCGATAATTGACCGTGAACGTGTGACGTAAGTTTACAATAAGTGCCTCCTCTTTGATGTTAGCGACACCGGCAGTGTAGCGCCTTAAGGCCCATTCGGAATGAAGTATGGTAACCCATGGTTTTACTGACATATGAAATAATATTACGCGTATTGAAATCGTCATCTTTTTCTCTTAGATCTTTACCGAATGATTTTCCCTAAGAATTAAGTTATTTTCTTAAGTTTTCATAAGTTATTGTATTTTTGCCTTTTTCTATTACTGGATGGATGCATGCAAATGTGTGATGCCATATAAAAGCTTTGAAGTTTGCGACACTCAACGTGGTTGTTAAAGAAAATTACAATTTTATTGCGGAATTTATGACATACAGATATGTACACGTAATAATTACAAAATACAACAGAAAATGGTGTCATCTCTGATCAATCTGATCATACTAAAGTTATAGGGTTTTCTTGTATAAGTCCTTTAAAAATCATCATTGCTACGTTCTGGATAAATTTAATTTAGTTTTACAATGAATGAACAGGTTTGAAAGTTAATTTAACTTCTCTGTTGTTGTGAATGGGCCTGACAATGAAACCGATGAAATTATGACCATAATGTATGTGTGGGCGCATCGCATTAATGTAATGGAGGTAGAAAGCACAATACAATCTGCAGGACAATAACATTTGCATTTCAAAATTATCGCCGAACATTATTTTGTTTGCAAATTTTCGTTCAAGAGATAACTTTTTTAGAGGTGAGCACTGAGGAGACTTGTTTCACAAATAATTATTCAAAACCATGATTGATTTTAATACTTTTCATTTTATAGTCCGTTTATCTTCCTATCTGTATGCCCCTCCTCAAATTACTTTGCCAATCTGTCTTGTCTTGTACTTCAATATTTATGGACCTATAAAGAGGGATGAAAAATCAACTAAGTAAATGACGGAACTTAAACTTATAAAAAAAAATTTGAACTTATAAACAAAAATAAAATTAACAGGATAATTTTTAACTGTTAATTTATCCGCAACACTACTGCAGATTCAAATAAGAGAAAGTTTAAGAATGGCCATTTTACTCGAGCCGCCATTTTTGGAACATAATTGTTGGGAATAGGGTTAAACACATTCTTTTTGGTCGGTTTGACCCTCGGGGTGAAACCAAATTACAATGTTGGTGAAATGCGGTGAGTACTGTGATTTTTTACAAGTATGGCAGCATAATCGAGCTTATGTGTATTTTATTTTTATTTTACGTAAAAAGTTGTAAGCTTTTCGTATTTTATATCCGCCACCGAAGAGTGAGCTTTCGAATTTTTATTCCTTTTTATTTTTATCGATATTGAAAGAAATTGAGCATAGCTTTCAAAACTGTGTCATACAAACAGAAATTTGCGATTTTTTTCTTATGACAACCTAGCCTAAACTATCTATGATCGCATTTGGTCACGCTTTCCTAGAAAATGCTGTAAAATCGTGAAAGCTGTAAACTAAAGCTCAGTAGGTCACCACCACCAGCTACCAGTCATACCACAATTGACATTTCCCTAATCACATTATTGGTTGTCTGCCAATCAGGACAACAAGCAATTTCCGTCTTTGTTAAAATAACCAGGTAATAGAATTATTACGTCATACATATTGGAGAGAACTTATTTATTTATTTTATTTTAAGCTGGTGTCATAAAATCAGCGCGGTTGTCTTTGCCCTCTTACTAGACTAAAGGACTATCTATGCCTGCTATATTTAAATTTTTATTCTGTTATGTGTGTTTAGTGAACGTTTAGTGAACGGACAATCCGAAAAATCTTAAGGGGTCTGCTGACATCTTACATACATACATACACAAATCACGCCTTTATCCCTAGTGGGGTAGGCAGAGCAAAAACGACCTAAACAAATGTCATTCCGCCACGTCTGACAGGTTTTGAGGGTTATTACAGATGATTATGTATATTGCTATAGTGACAGGTTGTCAGCCCATCGCCTATAAATTGCAATACACTTAAACCCTCGAATCACTTAGCTGGTTTTTACAAAGTTTCTTTTATTTATTTCTAAACAAATGATTTTCTTCAAATTCCCCCGTACTCCCACGTGTACACTCGGTAAAGTAATCGTGCACAGATATCGATCGTCTCGATATGCGCGCGCGCAGACGTGTCGGCGCCGTCGCGGATTTGCTTGCCACCTGTCGCTAACAGCGGTTAATGTTTTTTTTTTTAAAATATTATGCATATATTACGTACGTACTTAATAGTTAGATCACTTGCATAACTTCGTGTGGCTTGTAGAATATATTTTTCTTGTAGGAGAAGAGTTGTCAGTTTCGAGAAGCTCAGTCTCTCTTACTCTACCAGCCATGCACATGGAATTCTTTGGAGCGTATTTGCCATACTGGGCAGGTGGGTTGGCGAGTCTAGTCTAGTACTATTATATATTCTGTGGTCTAGTGCAAGTACTTATTAATTGACAGAGAACGTTACTGCCCATTTTTTGGAATTTTTGCTTTGACTTTTACGACACACCATGGAGACACCTGCGCGAGAAGAGATGGATCAAAATCTCTCTAAATTAAATCCCTACAGCATGTTGCAAATAGAATGCACCCGTTGTCCATCGTCCCGGAATGCGGCGTGTCTAAGATTAGCAATCAAAGCCGGAAGCAAGATTAGCCGGTGCCGCGCAGTCTCAGGTGTCGGCTAAAGGAGGCTTTACATTCGCCGATACGATATCGATGTTTTACCGACAATGAAACAATTTCGTCAGAAAAATGCTGATGCTTCTGTCCACAAACCACTTTTTGGGAGAAACGTTGAACATCGGTCCGAAGTTTGTGAATTTGCAATGATCGTTTCAAAACTCATGATATTCTCAAGATAAGATGGACTATAAAGCGATCAATGGGGCATAAACAGTTTTGCGACGGTTTTGAGTAGTCCTGCCTGCTTATCATCAGCCATTGTCAGTCCACTCTGGCCAGGGGTTCTCTCAAGGCGCGTCAATGCCACTGTAGCTACTTGCATCCAGCAACTGACAGCAATTTGACAGGACGGCGTCTCACTGTGCTTTCGCTTAAACGTGTTCTTCAGTCTTCATGAATCGGTAACACTAAATCGGCTTCTTTCAGCGACGCAGGCGACTGCGACACCGAATTAAAATTAATCTCTCTCATTATTTTTAACGAGGGCTTTGTACCGCCGCTCTCGCCGATACCGATATCAGTGCGAAACTAAACTGTATCACAAGTGCATAAAGTCTCTACTTTTGGCTGGTTGTCCATACTACGGGGAACCAGTAGTCCGATAAATGCACTTACAAGAAAGATTAAGATAGTGGCCTGTCGCAGATAAAGGATTATCGCGAAACAACTGTTCTTTGCCAGTCTGTGTGACGAGTTTCGGGATATGTGTTTATTTGGATGATTTTTTTACGTGCCCAACTTAAGAATAACATGAAAGGCCAGTGGAGGTTTGTGATTGAAGTTACTGGTTGTTGCTTTAGGTTATTTTATTTTCAAAATGTAACTTTGTAAAATTTATCACCGACTGATTTAAAGACTTATTTTTTCTAAAATTCCAGCCAAATCAACGATACGGTTTTTTCTGTATACCCTATAACCGACAATATCCATGCGGGGGAGAGGGTTCTTAATAAAATTGTGTGAATATCTTTAAACACCGTTCTTCTAGTCACCAAAAAAATAGCTGCGTGGCTTGTTCCTGATATCGTAATGACAGCCATCATCATCATCAGCTATTAAACCAAGGCAACTGCCAAAACTGTTAAGGTGCTAACTGCCCTCCACAAACGGTAACAAAAAACTCAACCCGAATCGCAATTTTGCCCAATACAGGAGAGCCAAACGAAATTACACAACAAATTATTATACAGTTAAATAAAAAAGAAGGTCTCGGTAATCGCCTTTACATTTATTGTAACCGTTTATAAACATGTTTACATATTAATGTTGTGTTTTTTGCGTCATGTTCACGATTATGTTCGCGACTGATCCTTGAGGTGATTTTCTTCATGACACCTTTTGGCAACGATCATCTTATCTATACAGGGTGTAAAAAAAGTACTGCGTTCCTTAAACCACATTTTCTCTCTGATACAAAACAACTTTCCCAAAACACAAAAATTTTTGCTAGAAAATAAATTTTGCTTTTTCCATACAAAAGTTGTTTGTTAGAACATTAGAACATGTGGTTTAAAACTTTGAATGGACGCATTACTTTTTTTTTACACCCTGTATGTATAGTGTATGTTCGTCCATACCAAAATACCAAACGGTCCCATGACGATCCCACAAAATTTTGACACCATATCAACTGGCGGCATTCTCAGCAAAGGAGCCGTTTACATATTGATGGCTGCAGTTTTTTTGTATGCAGGTGGTATGAGGTGATATGAGCGTGTATGAGGTTGTATGGTCGCCGGCGGCAAGTGCACCGTTATAACCGAATTGGCCGGATCGCTTCCGAGAACCTGCGATTCGATTCCTGATGACACACTTTTAAAGATGAGGGGTCTCTTCATGGTTTTTATCGAATGGGTTGTTGAGTCGATGAACCCTGTTGTTAGAATTTTAAAACGTATAATGGGCCTCTGACTCGGTTTGTGTAACGACAAAGAGACAGTGACTTATGATTTATCGTGCCCTACGAAGCATTTTTGATAATTTATTATGTACCTAGGTCAAAATATCATATGAAGGAAATATTCCACTTGAAATATTTATTTTTTAAAACAGGTAAAATCTAGTTACAAATAGAAATTGTTTTTATTTTTCAATAAGTACTTCACGACAAACTAAACTCTACAACTCTACTTCCATGCTGGACTGGGAGAAAAACATAGAATGTGCCAGTTGCATTTCCTCCTGTGCATGCTGTAAAAACCAGCTAAGGGATTCGAGGGTTTCAGTGTATTGTAATTTAGGCGATGGGCTTACAAACTCTACAAAATTCTCCAATCCCCTTACAGTTACAGACTATATCAGGCCTTATTATGATTCACCCGTACACACAACGTTAGCGAGTTGTAATAAGTCACAGCGACATCTATTGATATTTTAAAGTGCTATAATAAATACTAAGGCTAGGTTTTTAAACACAGACCCCCTACATCGTTTATGCAGTACCGTTTGTTACTCGTCCTGTACACAGGGTTTCCTTATTGCATTCACTACTGTTTCTGAAAGGATGGACGTGATCGGAGTACTAACATCAAGAGACATGAATTTTGATTGTAAACGATTGTCAAAGGTACGCCGCTTGCATAAGGTAGGAACAAAGTGATTTCGATTATTTGTTCGTTATTTAGTATGCATTTTCATGCTGAACATTAAAAAACTTACTTCCATGCTGGACTGGGAGCGATAGAAAAACATAGAATGTGCCAGCTGCATCTCCTCCCGGGCATGCTGTAAAAGTCAGCAAAGGGATTCGAGGGTTTCAGTATTGTAATTTAGGCGATGGGCTGACAACCTGTCAATATACAGATCAATCTGCAATAACCCCTAAAACTTGTCAGACGTGGCGGAACGACCTTTGTTTAGGTCGTTTACGCTTTGCCTACCCCATTAAGGATAAAGGGGTGATTATATGTATGTATGTATGTAACATTAAAAAAAGGCTGGTGGTTTCAGTGTATTGCAATCTAGGCTAAGGACGAGAGGATGTAGTAAGTCTTCTTTGCGAATCTTCATTAATATTCTTTTTTGTTTTTCACACCAACCAAAATAGTATACCTAGTATGACTATCAGCATTTCCAGGCTCCTCAGTCACATAATAATGGAGAAAACATATAGTGCCTGATTGACATTTTCTGCCCAATGTCCAATTTATCTGATTGACATTCGTTGACAAAAAGTTCTTTTCTGATTGAATCATTATTTTGCCTTTTATTTCGATAATTGGGCTTTTAAAATCGTGGCACGATAATTATCATTTAATTTATTTTATATCAAAACAAGATACAGAAATCGATTATACAGGGTGTATGGGACAGCGTACCAGAAACGGATAGGGGTTGCTCAATCAACGAAACTGAACAACTTTCAGGAAATTAAAAAATAGGGACTTTGCCAAACAAAATGACTACCTCGATAAGACAATTTATATGGCTGACGCTGATAAAATACATATAATCAGTGAAATATTCCACAAATATTATGTAAACCTCAAGCTGCTTTGTGTCTGTACCTGACTTTAGAAAATTTATCTAAAGAACAAAGTCCTATCCCATTTTGTGTGTGTACCTGGGGCCGCCCCTGTATGACTCACAAATAAATTCTCATGGTTTTCAACAATTACATAACTCGAGGTGTGGTTAATCTCACAGGTCGGCTGGAATCTCTTGTTGAAGCTAACAAATCACTAGAGTACTATCGACTGCATTTACTTTACTAACATAACACCTAATGGATAGATCAAAAAACTAAACATACGCCCACGTGGGGTAAAAATAATATGGTTACTCATTGGTGTGCGAATACTTGCTAAAACTAGGCAGACCGCGTCTCTGGTAACGTTATATTAATTTAGCTATGTAATGTAGTTCTATATTATATACGGTCAGTTAACGTATATTCATTTAGCTACGTAGGTATAGAAACGGTCAGTCTAAAATAACCATACTTCTTGCTTAAAGTGCATTTTCTGCAGATCTTGAATTAATAATTATCACAGACATTTTTCCGTTCCATTTCGTAGCCCGCTTTCTCTTGCTAGTTTCAGCATATTCGATATTTGAAATCCAATGTTTTAGATTTAGAGCCAGGAGCTGTGCTGAAGAATATTGGTTGTCACAATTTAGAAACACAACTTGAATCCCGTTGAAAATGTTTTGGTAAAATGAGTAACAGTTGTACAAAAAACAGTAAACATTAGGTTTTCGAGTTGTCGTCGGAACTAACTACCTCATACCTATACATACAATGGCATATTTATATTTTCTTTTATACTAGACCGTGCACATTACTGCAACATGGGCTTGCGCTTGCGCTTACTAATGGTACTGGGGTTTAGCTCCTGTACTTCTAATGTCGCATTGTGTGGGAAGAACAATAGCCTGTATTAGGTAATTACAGAATTACTGAAGCCTGTACGTTTCGTGTGAAAGAGAAAAGTTTTTAGAGACGTTATTATCACGTAAGTCATACAGTTTGACTATTGGGTAGGTAGCTAAAGAAATTGGCGGTATTTCTTCTTTTTCGACTTTGATTCTCCATCTTACAAACATTTGCTTTTCTGATTTTTGTTCCCATTATATTCTCCGCTATCATTATAGGTGCGCTAAAAAGACCTTCTTATATAGCCTTTTTATTCACATTATAGTAATGTCCTATATGTATGACATATTATTATTTGACGTATTTTACTAATTCAGTATTAATATTATAGACATTGCACGTATTTAAGAAAACGTACAAAACTCCATCCAACATCATGAGTTTTGAATGTCTGACTGTACTTGGGCAAGCTCTTGAACAGCTCAACGATAATCCACGCCGAGTGGAAGCTATAATTCAAGATTTAGCACTTGTTGGCAAAGCAAATGCTGAAACGCACAGTAATATAAACAATCTAGCAAAATCTTAACAATGAATAGGTAGTTTTGCAAAAGGTTGCGGACGAAGAATGTGACTGAGTTTTAGTAAAAATTCTTAGAGCCAAGTATTAAATTAAACATCTTAAAATACATACATATACAATATAATTACGCCTTTATCCCCATCCTAAAATAAAATATGAAAAATATGTGAGCGAAAGATCGCGTTTAAATTAAACTTTGAAAAAATAATAATTAAAAAGTTCCTAACCTGACCAACCTATCAATTTGCACAATAAGTTGAGTTTCTAAATACACTGCAACTGCAGATCTTGCGCTATTATTTACATAATATCTTTACTGGGTGTGAAGATAAGTACCTAAATAATATCTGTTTAGAGACTATTGAATGAAATTCAGCAGAACACTTGGCTTTATGCACTGTTTAGATTTGTCTTCAGATACATGCGTGCTGATGTGATGTTATACAACTATGGCAGGTAGTATATTTGAATGTTTGTTTTGTGACGGCCCATTGCCAAAACCATAATACACTGAAACCTTCTTCTTCCTCTTGTAAACTTTTTAGTATGGCCGGTAAGAGACACAGCTGGTACATTCTATGTTCTTACTCCTCCCTGATAGAGTATGAAAGCAATAATAATAACGTTTCGCATATCATAAAAATTTACGCAGTTTCTATGTTGACTATGCTAAGTGTATTAATGAGTATAAAATTGATTATAATTTCAGAAGGAAAAGTTGAGGATGTGAAAGTGAATTTATGGTTTTATATTACTTGTTAAACTTGAATTGTATATTGCGTTATACATAACTTTACAACATCGAAACGTTAGTCAAGTCAGTCATACGCGTAGAAATCTAAAAATAAACATTTACACTACTCACTGCGACTATGAAGTGAAAGAAGTTTACACAATAAATTGATTATTTCTTAACAAATGTGACCAATAACAAATTGTAAGGAAATTTTTAAATTTAACCGAAATATTTTAAAGGTATAGATTTGTTTTCAACAATCATTTGTAAACAAGGCTCCAAGTGCTAACTAACAATGGAAGGTTCCAAATATTTTCAAACGGCTACACCAATTTTGGAGCACCACACCACCATAAGAAAAATGCAAGATTTTTCTGTACCAATAAAATACTTCCGTACTTTGACTTTGAAACGTATCATACTACCCCCTCATATCAGCACGTCTATTTCTGGTCTGGTTACTCACCAGACGCCATTGACCTTGCCAGAACAGACGAGCTCGTCCATTACCAACACCAAGATACCAGACGGCTGGGTGAGAAATGGGCCGGGAAAAAGCTTTTTCTATTTCTGAGCTTTTCGTTCTGAACTTAGATGTTGATAGTGCGAGAGTTATTGCGTCTTGGTGGTGGGTGTCTGATGTTACTTTTGGTACAAGACGTTTCAGATAATTAATTGATCCTAAAGGGGGTCAAATTTGAACAGCATAATTGCATCGCTTTTCGTGGGTGGGAATATAAAATTTCATATTGCACAAATCAATTCATCAATGTTAGGAGATCCATTAGATGTACATATTTTATTCATGTTTACTATTAATGTTTTTTTTTTTAATTATGACGAAATGTAATTTTTCTTAAAAAATTATCATGTGTTTCCTGATGAGTCACTTTCTGAAGCTTACAAACACTACTTGAACATTGTTACAAGTAACTCGGTAAAGGATAAACTAAGTAGTTTACACGGTCATAGATTCGACCCAGAGATTATGCGAATTGTAGCCCGTCATGACATTATTGTTCTAGCTAAATAAGGAAGTAGTAAGTTTACGTGAAAATATAGATTTTGTTTGAAAATTACAATTGTTCAATAGGTTTTCGTTCTGCTTAAATTGTTTCTTTTTCCTGATGTTAAATGCAAACCATTTATATTATTTCATTTTGCAGTATTTTATAGACCAACGTGTGTTTTTATTTACCAAAGAGTGTTGATATATTGAAAAGCAATATTTATATGCATGAGCAAAGAAGTTACAGCCTTAATATATTCGTTTTCAAAATGAAAACAGCAGGTGTTAATACTTATAGCTGGAAAGACAAAATTATTTAGCCGCCATAAACATCATAAACAATAAATTGAATGAATGTTCACATTGAAGTGTAAAGAAAACGAAAATCTTCCTACCTACAAGGTGTGTCGTGCTGGCTGCAGATATCCTGCCTGGTCACCAGGATGGCCACGTCGTGATGGTGAGGGTCCTCGTCGTCCTCAGGGTTCAGCTGCTGTTGCCACCTGCAGAAGGACGCCAGGGTCATGTCCGCGTTCGTGGACACTTCTAGATTAGATGCCGCGTTGACTTCTTCTAGAAGGACGATCTTCACGACCACCACTTTTATGTAGTTGCCGATTGAGGGGTCCATGTAGAGAGATGAGACCTGTTGAGTTTAAAAATTAATTTAATGGGGTATTTGTGCCAAGAACGCCTAAGGTACGTACTACCCTGCGTCCATTTCTGCCTTGAACCGTACCAGTCTGTGGTTACCAGTTTGGAAGGCCCAGAAGCCAGAAAATCCACTGGCGTCACGGTGAGTCGATATAATTTTATGTTTGTGTATGGTAAAGCAAAAAAAGCTGTAGTTTTAAATTATTTGACCTATGAACCAAGTCTAGAAATTACATGATATTTTTACGAGTGCTCGTTTAGAATTTACTCTATCGCCTTTGTACAGCATAAAATAAAATGTAAGTTTCATGGCTTGTTTGACTATAATAGTGTAGTATTGAACAAAATATCATACTGTCCTTGCTTATTGACTGCTTAAAAGATAAAGTTTCATTCAACCGAAGATAATGCAATGAAGTGGCATACTACTAAACCTCAATGGTTTACGGTCTATGATTTTACAAGAGTTCATGCTCTTTTGGGTATGCAATGAGTCGTGTATTCTATTCAAACATAGCTTTATTGATTTGCGCATGCATGTTTTTGATAGCTATATTTAGGCCCGTATTTATAATCAGCTCTCAAGAGTGACAGCGAGTTCGAGTTCGTATCAGATATGTCATTCCAGTACAAAATTACCTGTCAAATCCGCACTCAATATTGCTCTCAATCTTGAGATCGCTTTATAAATACGAGCCTTAGTAACATATTCAGTTGCTTCTTTTCTGAGGCGTACTTTAAAAAATAGTAGAGGGATTCTATGGTTTTAATGTTTAGGTAATGGGCTGACAACACTGTATACATTTAATTTTTCTGACGTTGCCAAAATGGCTTTTATTAGGCCCTTGACGCTTCTTCTATACCGTAAGGGATAAAGACGTGATTTTTTTTTTTAAATAGCGCAGTCTATTTCATATACTGCCACCGCACGTACACAGGCCTCTAGCTCTGTAAACATTGGTTAAGTGTCCGCTAACCGCCCATTAACTCAAACTGTTATCCGACACATGCCAATATTCATTATGTTGACGATGTTCTGCCTTTTAATAATTATGAATGGTATTTGTAATATACGTAAGTATAAGGGGGGATAATAGGGACAAAATGGAATTTACGTTTTTTGGAAAAGTAAAACGTTTTAATCAAAGTCTTCAAAATTGGGATTAGGATAATCTTTGGTTATTAGGGTTTTGTTCATCATGTCGTATGGCGTTTTATTTGGGTCTAAAATATTATATCTAAAATCACAATAATATTATAAATAAGGTACTATAAATTTTACATAATACTCACGATATTCATGATGGTAAGCAGATACGTCTCAATGTTGGACTGGTTGTGGAAGGCGGTCATGGAGTGGTCGGCTACCAGGAGTACCTCCACGTGGCGTGGCTTGCTGACCGACCTTGCACGACGAGATCCAGCGGCTTGTTGATGGAAGGTCTGGCGGTCGTTGAGATAGTGCTAGAAATAAACAGCTCAAGTTAAAAAAAAGTTCCGTTATAGATAGAGTCACTAAATCACTAAATCTTGACGTGACGTAAATGGTCACCTGTCATTGTCTATCCTGTCCTGTCCTGCCTATCAGAAAAGAAAGAATCAGAAAAGAAAAGAAAAGAATGATCCTAATGGATGGCATTGAATGAATTGGGAACTCACCCTGTTATATCTGTTTCTCCTCCACGCTTCTTGTCGCATCTGGTTCTTGGTCTTCCATTGATAAGGTGGTTGCTTGGTGGCACAGTTCGTGGGTGACCGCCTCTTCCGACCTCGTATCGTTACACTTGTGGGCATGTCGTCACTATGTAGTCTTTTCCTCTGTCTATTTCTGTTTCTGATCGCTCGCTGGTATTCTTGGGACTGCGACTGCGACTGGCTCGAACTACTTCTTTCTACGGAGTTACTTCTGTAAGCGCTGCTTGTGTTATTCTGTCTTCTACTTTCCATTCGTAATCTTTCTTGGTGAGCTCTGTATGCTGTGGGGTTTCGTCTCATTGCTGCTAGTTTTCTTCTTCGTTGTTCTAAGAATTCCCTTCGGATTTTATCGCGGGCCTGTTTTCGCGCTCGGCTTATTCTGATATCTTCCCTTGATCTGGTGTCCTCGGGTATTCTATGATAATTACTTTGTGTTGATCTAGTTGTGTCTAGGGGTATTCTGTGATAGCTACTTTGTGTGTTGTATCTGTCTACTGATCTTTTGGCTCTGTGGTAAGCTGCAACTTTATCAACAGCTGATCGTTTGAAGATTACGTGGGGTCTTGGAGCGTTGATGTCGGTTGGTTTCTTCTGGGATGGCTCGATCCAGTATTCTCCATGCTCCGTTCGAAGTAGACCTGACTGTGGAAACAAAAAATAATCTAATTAGTATAATTTAAATAAAATAAAGAAAAATAAAACAGAATTAAAAATATAGTTCAATAACAAGAAGTTCCCTACTTTCTCAGCAATCAAGACAGACAATTTAGTAAGACGAAGGCAAGATCTCATCTCAAAGGAACTGCCATGTCAGATTTCTACATATCTGGCACTTTGATTTCCTACGTCTGCGATAATTTTAATTGGGCCTGCAATCCGAGGTAAACATTGACGCACGAGATTGAAGATTGTCGATTTCTAGAAGAGTTATTTTAAATTGGCCAAATCACATGGAAATAAATTCACAAACCGTTTACAAGAAGAATTTTATACGGCGAATGGCTATTTCGCATGTTATTATAGATGGTCATGGTATCATGGTCATCATCGTTACAACTAGATGAAATAGAATTAGCTAAAAGTGAGAGTAGTACATCTGCCTCCCACAACGAAATCAAAAGTATACCCGCTGAGAAAGCAATCAAACAACCGAATATACATCAAAGTGAAAGGATTTGTCAAATTGAAAAAGTTTTATTGGCAAAACCAATTTATGGTGGCGCTGTAAATGTATAAAGGGTCTTAGCTACTGTAGAATGCTTACATAAAGATACCAATAAAAACAGAATAATAACCACAACGACACCATAAGTGGTATTAAAATGCGGTCTTCTCAACGTTCATAAAAAAAGAAATTGGGTAAATTAGGTATGATTTGGTACATGAAAAATTACATTATAGGTAATAAGATTTTTGGAATAAAGATACGGATGCACTGAGACAAAAGCAAGAGTTGAAAAGTAGTAATCCTCTCTTTACAGTAAGATTCTACATATATTATGCTATAAACCAAATGGGGTCAATGAAACTTCGAAACTGGAATCACACAATTCTCGTATTATGACTAATGGTCGTTGAGAATTAGCGGATATTTGCGAAATAGAAACTTGTTGGCCCAATTCTACAGTTTAATGGTGTTGCTATAATTTTGACTGCACGATTTGACATGTTGCTGAATTCCATCGCAGATCGAGCAAAATTAAATCATGATCATGAGATGCTGAAAAAAAAGTCTTCAAAAACATACCTCCAATAAATTAGCACGAGAATACTAGCTTTTGTAGAATTTTAGATCCATCGCATTTTAACATCTACGAGCTATTTCTGCGAACCAAAAAAGATTGGTGTAACTTACGGGTAATAAAATTGTTTAAGGTAGCAAACATAAGATAGACCAACTGACTTGCGCAATTATAATGTAATTTTTTACGAAGGAACTAAACGGACTGATAGCATTATAATAAACTCATTGACAAACGAAAAGCCTATAGACAGTACAACAAGGTTGATCAAGACGGAAGACGATGTGTGTCATTCACTATGCAATATTGTATGCGCAAACGCAGCTAACACTGAATGGTGGGTCGTCCATTCAGATCCAAACCGGTCTGACGACTCTTGGGGTCTAATTCTCGAAATCGTGAATGAGCGAACATTTAGCACTACAGTGTAATAAGCAGTTTCTAACGGTCTAAACATGAGAATAAAACACTTGTAAGATTATTTGTCAAAAGCAAAACGTACACTGTACACTGTCGTATTCTTAAGAAACTGGCCATTTCCAAGCAAAGTAGTTAAATCTCTGGTGTTTCCAATAGTTCCAATGGTATGGAATCTAAGCCTCGTACTTTGATGGGTGAAGTAAAACCAGATAAATTGATTGAAAACACCGTACGAGTTGTATCTAATGAAACCCATTTCGCAGCCGTTGTCAGATAAAAGCATCAAGATAGGTACTTTATACAGAGACAGAGACCACTGTAGCAAATCCACAAAAAAAGACACTTTGTAGATGAAGATACTGATGCTCATTCAAAAATTCCAATAAAGGTATGGTATGATTTATCAATAGTTTAGTTTAAGAGTACTGTGTTGAAACAGTATTCATGCAATATGTGAAAGTAAGAGTTATGTTGTAGGCATAGTGTATGTAGCTTAGGAAACCATTTATCAAATTACATTGATTTCAGATTATTATTCTCTGATCATGGGGTCTTAAAACGTCTCTGTTCGAAATGATTAATACTAACCCGGTGGCCTTCCGGGCCACAGTTTACGATTGAAACTAGTATTTGTTACAGAATTTCACAAAATGAAATACAGTAAGAAAAGGAACTGAGGTGAACTGCTTGTAGTCTACTAGGTACTAATTAAAACCTGAGACGGTTCCGTGTTTTTGATAGTGTTTTCTAGCAATGATGGATGAGGTTAGGGATACACGTAGCGATGGTATCTCTAGATTTTGATTGTCGAGGTCATCAGAGTTTTTATTAATAGCCTTCTTCTCTTCTTATTATGTGGATAGTCAGGTACGGGACCAATTCTAATAATTAAGAGCTGTACGATTTTGTTTGGTTAGATTTAGATTGATTTGGTATTTGATTACATTACACATAACAAAAAAATAATATACATGATCAATACTGATGTTGCTTCTCTTTAAGTACCTACATAAACGGTTTTCAATTTTTTTTATAGAGTTTTATTGAAATGTAGAGACATTTTTTACCAGATAAAATGCAAACTTGTCTACAGATTAGGATGGCTGTCAATCTCGGCAATTTTTTTTTACGTTGAAGGCTGAGTGTAGCTAGCTAATGATGTGTTCAGATCAGAACGAAAAGATGCACATAAAAATGTCTGCCACGTTGATTTATGGCATAAGAGATTTATTGATTTGTGGTGGATCCATGAAGATAGATTTGCATAGGAATTGTGCGTTATGTTGTCTTGTTTTTTCATCCATCTTGCCGCAGGCGTTTTGTCTTTATCGTGCAATATTTTAATTAAAATTTCTGGTTTACAGACTAATGGATGAATTGATGTGTATATGTAAACATTGATGAATAGGTAGATATAATTGATTTGTAAAGCCACCTTTGGAAGGAGATGATTAGTGTTTATTACAATGTGTATGGCAGTTTTATGGACACATCGACAGCTTTTGATTGCATAGATTTAATTACTCGCCTACCTTCTGATGTTTTGTTTATAGAAGAACATAATAATACGACTTATTTGGCAATATTTTGCGATATTATTATAGTTAAAGTACGCAGATCTGATTAATATTTGAAACTTAACTAAAAACAGATTTGGCTACCCCAAGGCTCTACGCTTGGCCCCTTTTTATAATACTTCTCTGCAATTGCAAAAGAAATGTTCACATAATAGCGAATATTGTGCGAATTAAAGGCGTTAATGAGTTGTCACTACATTCATCAGACATTCGGCCTTCGAATGAGTCTAGAGACTGGCAGACAGGCTGGCAACATAACCTGATTTATGTATGTCGACTGAACTAAGATAAATGTTTGTCCTTTGCAAATTCAAATAGTTTGTTAAATTGAAAAGGCTGGGTAATATTCAACTCTCTCTTCACAAAGTTTCGAAACCATCTCAAAGGTTGTCATAAAAAGTTGTTCACTATTTTGACATGTATTATATGTCTATTTTTGTTTGCTTTAAAAATTGGTTTTCATTATCATTATCACTCTCTAATGTAGCTATAATAATTCCTTGACACACATTTTCATTGTCACATGGATCTTTTAAATCACTGCTATGTAAACATTGGCCACTTTTACTTGGGTTCAACGGCCAGGAGTGTTTGACAAGTAGTTTTTTTGCGGTTTTGTATGGTTGTATAGAAAGTGAATGCAGGCAAGAAGACGTGCCCATTCATCTAGTAGTGTTTGGAGAGGATGTTCTGAACAGGTTCTTGCAAATATTTGAGCACTTGTCTATTTATGGAAATTAAAATATTGTATAGGAAGCTACCTCGCTGTGCGTTTTAACTATGAATGAATTTTGATTTCAAAATCTTTCGTTGCCACTAATGAAATTTAGATTTCGAAGCACATCAGTATTTTGACGTCTTGACATGAAGAATACATCATCGATGAAAAGAGAACCTGATAACTCAAACAAAACACTTAAGCTTAAAAAGCTCAACATCAATACGTAAGAAGTTTGAATAAATAACAAAGGAAGTAGATTTACAGCTGCAATAAAGTAACAAAAATCTTTTATCAAATTGGCATCAATCCCGTAAATATAGCAACAAGGATGTTAGTAATTTACGTTTAAGGCCTACGTGTCCTACCTTGAACCAACGACAGTAAAAAAATATTTAATTTGAGCTTAGGCTTCATGTGCATCGAAGCGAAGAAATGACATGCAATATTTTGTGCTGGATATAAATGATGTTGATGCAACTAAATAGTGGCCAAATTTCGTATTTTTGAAAATAATCCTCATTTATTTGGTTTCAGATATGAAATTTCAACACGGATCCTATATACCTATGGGATATTGTCATATATGCGTAGTTTTTATTTAAATATGGCCTCCTACATCTTTGAAAGCCTATTAAGAATATTGTTTTTGTCTATTTGCTGGATACAGTATTCCTGCAAAGTTTAAATTAAAAAAGTTGTTATGAGTTGATGGTGGTGCGAGTAGATTGAAAATTGATTAATGTGCGTTGAAGTGTATTTTTCTATATACAGGGAGTGAAAAATCACAAATTAACATTAAAAAAATGCTATGTATATAAAAAAAATGTTCTGAAAGAATTTTAATAAAATTTGGTATTTTTAGCCTTACATTTTGCTTGCCACCCTGTATATTACAAGCTTAATCAAAGTTTTAGCGGCATAAGCAAAGGATATTTAAAAGCAAGTATTTTTATGATCATAGCTGCAAATGAAATGATGGTAATAAACTAGTTACCCGAGTGTTTTTATTTGCAATGAAGATTCTTGCACATTTTTTGTTCATAAGTAGAGATGTTTTTTTAGTTTTATTATCGCCCTGACATGGATTTCAAATGGTTTTAAATTCAATTAAAATTGAAACGAAGTCGCATAATTACATTTTATATGTAAGCTAAAATACCCAAAAATTGCCAAGTCCAATTTAAAATAATACCTATGGGATACAATTTATACATTAAATGAATAATATCCGACTATTTGACATGTTACACCTTTATTTAAGATTAAATAAGTATGTATGAATAGCAGTGGACGTCCTAATCTTGGATTAGGTCTGGTTCCCTCCTGGGTTGCAGAGGTCAGATGGCAGTCGCTCTGTGTATAAAAACCAGTACCCCAGAAAAGAGACGAGGAAAGGGGTGATGATGAATGGCAGTGGGTCCTACATGTTTGACTTGATTTTGTTACGAGATTTATTGAAGTAGAAACATCAGCTTTCCTTTCTAACTCAAAGAATAAAACACATACTTTCTTCTGGCATTACATACTAATATAAAATAAGTATAAAAATGCCAACTTAGCTACACTATCAGCGAGTAATATCGTAATAACAATTCATAGTACTCACACGTGTATATAAAACTAGATATATAAACTGTGAATGAACTGCTACGATGAATGGGCTGGGCTCATACGTGCCTATAATTATAATTACTCTGCTGATATCCACTCCCATTGTATATTGTTGATTATTCCACTTCACGCTATGCTCGTGGTTTTATTTTATGAATGAAACTCCTTTCTTTTTTCAAGTGAAGCATGATAGTAATGTGTGTATGAAGTGCATTGCAGAAAAAAGTTAATTGGACTATTCCTGAACATATAACAGATTATACATACATGCAGGGATATTATTAGTTATAACGCAAACTGTAGGGGTAAAAACAAACAACGAAACTAAGCAACTTAAAAAAAAAACTGGGAATTAAAAAATTAAGAAATTTTCTCACATAAAATAAACAAAAGAGAGCAGGTGGAAACATGATTCGAAAAACTATTATAATATTAATAAAAAAAGAAGTGTCCGTCCGTCCGTCCAATAAACTCTACGGCCTTCAACTCGAAGACAATAAAAAAAACGAGTGCCTTTTATTTGCAAAGTAGTTTTTTGCGACTATTTATAAACTGCCGATGATATCGCGATCAATATCTCAATAGTATTAAGATAGAGAGCATATATTAATAAAAAGTTTAAAGTTATAGTTTTTTATTGAAGTGCTATTAGCTTTGTTATCTACCTTGAATGGATGAATATGAAATGTATTCTTTTTTTGATCGGCGATTTTACCTAAATGGGTTTTTGCTCTGTTTTTTCAAACCGATACTTTTGCAATAGGTGTATAAATATTGACTAAATATGCATTTAAACGAGTTTATAAATTTTTAATATTAAAACCAAATTTTTATTAAGTACGACTAAACCTATTCTTTATTTTACACATTTGGTCTCAAACGTCTCCAATTTCATGCGATAATATTGTTTCTGTTTTAGTTTCATGTCGACTGATTAATATCTATGAATCTCTCTTGTAAATTATGATATTTTTTAAATTAATTTGTTTTACACGATTTTTTTCCAGTTGACATCATTGTTTTCTAATCCAGTAATTGGCCTTCGTCATATAAATATGATTATAATTATAACATAATGCTAATTTGGTTTGTAATATTTCATTGTAATACGTATAATTAACTTGATACGGCTATATAATAATGGATTTATGATTATGACTGGAGTATATTTTACAAATTTTTTGTACGATTAAGAAGATTAAGTTCTTAATAATTTTTTGCACTCAAGCCCTTCATAAAAAAAACTAAAGGTGTGAAATCGCAACTTAATTGAGACCACTAACTAATGGCCTTCAATAAATCTAAGAAAAAAAAATACACACCTTTTATATAATAATTCTACGGTCATTGTTCTTTATTACTTTGTAATCTCTTTCAAATAAGTACTGTGTATAATAGTGGTATAATTAAACACTTCTGTGCTGGACAGGGAGCGATAAAAAATATACTTAGAATGTACCCCTACTACTGCTACTCTTTCCTGACACATCAAGAGAGCATCTTTGATGGAAAAGGTAAATTATCTTTCGAGCTAAAATCTTTGAGCTTTGGGAAAGTTGTTTGGTATCATCAGTAGACGATGTAGTTGAAAGGAACGCAGTTTTTTTTTTTTTACATCCTTTATGGTAAAGCGATAGGTCGACAACCTGTCACTTAAGTTATACCCACAGTTGTTTTTAAAATGCTTAAAACATGCCAGACGTTAGGTCAGACGTGTCTAATACACCCTTTTAGTAATCGGTTCCTTGCCGCTCTATCTACTCTATAATATAAGAGATAACGCTATCGCTAAAACTACATATTGTAACGCATTCATATTTAGACCCTTTAATTTTAAAAGCATTAATACAAAAGGACAACATCGAACTTATCTCAGAATCTAAAATTACAAACTCGCACTTATCTTTATCGATCTTAATTTTAAAACCAAAATAAAAGGCATTAAAATCCCGAGCGTGCGTCCAGGCATTTAAATCAATTTCCCAAACGATCTATCATAAAATCACAAAAAGAGCTACACAGCCACGCTGAAGAATGTTCGGAGTGTGTAATTTTGTTCCCTTCGACGGTCGTGTAGTAATTAACGTGTTTTATCCACGTTTATCATTCCAATGCTAAAGGGTTGATTTTAGGAAGCTTGGAAGATTTTTGAATTACCAGAAATTTTGAAGGTCCGCACGAAGTGACCCCAGAAAAAAAGAATGACAAAGAAAAATTACAGTGGTATCGCAGACCCTATGACGACATAAAAAAGTCTAGTACAATAAATAATACAATTTCTTGTTAAGGCCTTCAAGGTAAACGTCACTCCTCCACAATCGAAATAAAATAAAATACAATATATTTCAAAATAATCAAAAATGCATTTTATGATGATTGATCTACGAATTTGGTGGCACTAATTAGTCCAACATGGCAAAACAAGGTGACGAATTGTCAAACACCTCATTAGATGCACCCACACATTTCTTGCAGTTTGAGAAACTTTTTTTTTTTTATTTGGAGAAGTTGGCAAGCTTGTGCTAATATTGTGGCATGTCAGACAAATTGGGTGATAAAAAAATGAATGTAGGTAGTACTTTGTAAATACGTTAAATTTTATTTATGTTTTGGTGTTTTATTTACATTTTTGTCGGAAATTGTGTAAGTTTACAAGCAATTAACACAGACTGACAAATACCGATAAAAAATAAATTCTCACTTTCATTTTTAGTAGGTAACTATGGACGTAGCTTTGAATACTAGTTCTTATGTAATATGTTCGTGGGTACATAAGTACATAATAGTACATAATACCTGCTATTTAAGTATGTACTTCTAAGAAATATGAGTATTGGTATATTGGTAAGTCATAGATTATAATTCATAAATGATAAAACATAATTTTTAAGGTGTTTGTTTTTTTGCAATTTTATTCACGGTTCAGAGGTCTCAGTTGTCAAAAAACTATTCAGGAAATGAGTTGGAAGAGGAAGTTGTAAATTGATATTATGTAGTTTTATAAAAACATAATTCGCCATAGCGTTTCCAATGTACAATATTAATTTGTAGGCTCCCAAATTACATTTTAATGCACCTTTTGATTATTTATTAACTAACCGAAGATTGTCTGATTGTATTCATATTTTTTGTCTTTTTCGATTTATAAAAAAGGTTTTGAAGAAACTATAGGTTTTTCAAAAGTAAAATTATTCACTAGATTTCTTCTTTTGTTACCACAGGAGCGTTGCAAAAGTATGCCACACTTTATATTGTGGCGTGGCACCCAGCTCCCCCGTCTGACACCCGGCGGCCAGTATATTATGTTCCTTGCGGTGGCCCCTGTGTGGCACCCGGTCGCCCTTTGTGATAGTAAGTGACTTACCAGGCCGTCGCAGGCTGAGAGGGCCACGCTAGACGCCGCTTGTCCCCGCACAGACCCGGTGTAGTGGCACCTGGTGGCCCCTGTGTGATAGTAAGTGACTTACCAGCCCGTCGCAGGCTGAGAGGGCCACGCTAGACGCCGCTTGTCCCCGCACAGACCCGGTGTAGTGGCACCTGGTGGCCCCTGTGTGATAGTAAGTGACTTACCAGCCCGTCGCAGGCTGAGAGGGCCACGCTAGACGCCGCTTGTCCCCGCACAGACCCGGTGTAGTGGCACCTGGTGGCCCCTGTGTGATAGTAAGTGACTTACCAGCCCGTCGCAGGCTGAGAGGGCCACGCTAGACGCCGCTTGTCCCCGCACAGACCCGGTGTAGTGGCACCTGGTGGCCCCTGTGTGATAGTAAGTGATTTACCAGCCCGTCGCAGGCTGAGAGGGCCACGCTAGACGCCGCTTGTCCCCGCACAGACCCGGTGTAGTGGCACCTGGTGGCCCTTGTGTGATAGTAAGTGACTTACCAGCCCGTCGCAGGCTGAGAGGGCCACGCTAGACGCCGCTTGTCCCCGCACAGACCCGGTGTAGTGGCACCTGGTGGCCCTTGTGTGATAGTAAGTGACTTACCAGCCCGTCGCAGGCTGAGAGGGCCACGCTAGACGCCGCTTGTCCCCGCACAGACCCGGTGTAGTGGCACCTGGTGGCCCTTGTGTGATAGTAAGTGACTTACCAGCCCGTCGCAGGCTGAGAGGGCCACGCTAGACGCCGCTTGTCCCCGCACAGACCCGGTGTAGTGGCACCTGGTGGCCCTTGTGTGATAGTAAGTGACTTACCAGCCCGTCGCAGGCTGAGAGGGCCACGCTAGACGCCGCTTGTCCCCGCACAGACCCCATGTAGTGGCACCTGGTGGCCCCTGTGTGATAGTAAGTGACTTACCAGACCGTCGCAGGCTGAGAGGGCCACGCTAGACGCCGCTTGTCCCCGCACAGACCCGGTGTAGTGGCACCCGGTGGCCCCTGTGTGGACGCTCGCTCGCGATCGCTCTTTCTCCGTGTGCCGCTCAACTATTGTTGCCGGAGAGATGAATGTTACTGATGGCCTGTTAACAAAAGAAAAGCTTTTAAAACTTGAAAGAGAAAACAAACAAAAAGACAACATGCTTTGCACTATACCAAAATCAAAACCATCAACTGGCGAGAAACAGTGCAGTACCGGAACAAGTGTAGTTGGAGGCCAAGAAACACTTTGGGTTTCTGAGCCGCTGTAGTAAGAATCAAAACCATAAGTTGCGTAAAATAAACATAATGGACGTAGGTATTAATAATTCATATACCGTTACCGTTCTGTGTGAAAATCTCAACGAGTTTCGTGACGGACGATTGAGAAGGTGTGATATAATAAATTCCACTTTAATTGGACTGCAAATTGATCTCAAGTTACAGGTGTCGATTTGACGTTGAATAACATCAATCAGCTGACTTATTCAACATTACCCATTACCCTATTATAAGGTACACAAACTCGACTTGTAAATTGCTATAGAAGGAAATATGCAAATCTAAATATCTGATATGCATACCCGTAAATCATCGACTAAGTATATTATTAAATGCTTGTCTTATTACAATATTACGCAAATATTTTATGACGCGTTTTATTGTGTCCCGTTTATTGGACATAGATTTTTTCTTATTCTATAGATTGAAAAGTGAAACTCTCAAAAACCACAAATATACTTGACATTTGCCGTCGAGACGTAAAAATGGAGAAGAATTCGATTTTAATTAAATCGCGAAAATTCCGACGACAACGATCTCTATCTTGAAAACTCTGAACCAATTTTAATAAAACTTGCATGATCATGAGAGTCGACAATATAGGAAGAAATCAGTGAATATATACATAAAAACATATACTCGAACATACATACATCACCTTCTTTTTTAATTCGTTTAAAAATGGTAGATTGATTGCACAAAATGTACAAAAACTCCCCTTGAACTTTACCCTGCAATTTGGAGGTGTGATGTCTGAACGGAAATACGCAATCTTACGATGCTAATGGCACAATAATACCTTTACAAAACAATTCCCTAATTCCAAATAAGGATAGCATAAAAAAAGACAATCATTATAATTTTTTGATTACTTCATTACTAGTATTAATAAAAAAAATATTAGATAAGGATAGAATGTTATTCCTCATCAGTCAACATCGATTATAATTATGGTGTTGATAGCTTTGTCGAAAAAAAAAGAGCTGTTCTAAAAGAAAGCTTAATTTCAGGAAAAATCTGTACATAGGGTCACAAGGCTTAAACTATAGCTAGATAAGACTCAATAGTAAATCGATCGCTAAAAGCGTTAAAGTATCCATAATGTTCGCTTCCAAATTAGTTTAGTAGTTGTCAAATAACTACAAGCTTGAAAGTCCTATTAAATATCTGCGCGCGCAGGAATCCAAACAATTCAAATCACGCAGGATTCCCATGGCTTCCCCCCAATACAGGACCGCAGCCTCACCCGACCAAGAATGCCAATTTATGCCTTGAGGATAAATATTTGCTGAGAAAAAAAAAACCAGACATGGACCAGAGGCATTTTTATAGGAACAAGGTCCGAGTTGTAACCTTTACCTTTATTGAAGCTGTTTTGCATTATTTTATAGACCTAGGTTAAATGTGTGCTTTTAAAGTAATCAAGTTTTTTTTTCATTAGTGTTTGCGGTGTTGGTGTCAAGGCGGTGGAAAAATCTTGGCATGACGAATCACTTTCTGACTGGTTAACGTACTTATTTTTATTGTATAATGAGAACTTTGCTTGTGGATTCTCAACATGAGTGAAGATTTGATAATCGATTTGGCGTTGGGATACAATAGTTTACTCCGACTCTTTCCGCAGGTGCCGAAAATATAGAGATTCAGGAAATTGGCAGAAGTGTTCCAGATATCGTATTAATATTTATCTTGTGCTGTCATCAATACTTACACACATCGACACGACAAGTTTAGAGTGTACCTACACTGCAGTTGTCGCCATTCACAAGAAATATGCAATAATGTATCTATTTCCGTACAAAACCCCGCAGATACAATTCCACGAATAGAATAGATATCTCTCGGCAGCTCCTAAAAATGTCAACTCTCCGATGATCGCGGCGAGTTAGTTACCGAGCCGTATATCGCTTGGAGTGCAATAAATTGTTACATTCCGCCATTTCTCAGTATCTAAGCCTGTTCGATAAATCTTTGCTCTTGACCGTCTTTACAGGCCCGTAGATAGGGATGGCCGGAACTTGAAGCTGTTGGGGTTTTGAAACTCTTGGAATTGGGATACTTTACGTAACTATGGCCCGTATTTATAATCAGCTCTCAATAGTGACAGCGAGTTTGAGTTCGTATCAGAAATGTCATTCAACGTTTATTATACAACGGAATAAATATCAACATTCCACTGCATTTTACCATCAATTCTGGCGACGGCCCTGTTCTCGAAATCTACTTTTTATGGTGCATGGCGCGGAACGTTACTGGTCAGATGCCTTGGCCGATATGCCTCAGACGACAATATTTATGGCGTTAGAGACACATTTTTCAAAGATCGACATCTCGGTGAACCTAAACGAACCACCAAATTAGCTGAAAGTGTAGGCATAAGTCTTCAAGCTGTCTGGAACATGGAAGATCACGCTTTGAGATTTGGAGTTTTTATAGGGATTGTTTTAAAGACCAATGCCTTCGCAACACCACAGATTCGATAAATGCACTTTTGGTCCCAGATTGTAATTGTCGTGTTGTTGAGTTCACAAGTATTTGTAAAGAGGGACATAAAGTTTTATTTGTAAGCTTTAACAGAAAATCACCGAAAGTTGTGTAACTAAGTAAGATGCAGAATTATTTTACAACCTATAATATTTTATATCCAATATTGATGTTTTACCAATGCCTTTAATAGTTTGTATGTGATTGGCTTTTGTTTCCGATAAATAGTTTGACCTCTTCAATTTACAGAAAGGTGCCAAGTCTGTAAAAACAAGACTTAATCTAAGACAGTAATTGTTTGCTAAGCAACCCAATCTTTATGTCTAATTGTTTGACGCTACTTAAGTAAACACAACATGCGTGCTCATTGTCCAGTCTCCGGAACAAACATGCTACAAACATAGATACAGAAACACACAAGAGATTTTGTGAACCGACAACCTTTAAGAGTGCAGTTGTATTTTGTTGTGATGTGTGCGAAGAGTCAAGAACACTCTATTATATAAACCATGCAGAGGTGACCGAGACAGTCGATGATGGATCTGCCTAGAAAGATCCAGAAGCATCAAATGCACTAGCTTAAGAAGTAGAAACTAACTGCAAGCAATCAGATACATTTTAAAAACACAAACAAAAATCAACCCTGACAAATCAGGATGAACTCTACAGCTAAGTAAATATCTCTTCATTTTGTGTCGAGAAAGTTGATCGCCTAACATATCTATTTCTTCCATATTTCTTGTCATTGAAGTCCCTCCTATTTGCCACCACGTCCTAAGCAGCCTTGGTTGCTCGATCGGCAGCAAACACGCACAGATAAGGCTCATTTGAGCAATTAGCTGGACAAACATGGCCGGCCCAGTTAGACGTGTTGACATTAATGGCTGTACGAAGGCACTTTGCATTGTGTTGCATTTGGACAAGAAATGGGAAATACCGGAGAGAGCGTTTTACTATTAAGGCAGTTGAGCATTTGATTCTATCTGAAGAAAGCAAGACCTATAATTTTTTGACGATAAAAATAAAATCAATGAATCTTTCCATTAACGCAAACGTTAAGCATCACATCACATTAAACTACCATTGTAATGGATGATAAGAAGAGTAATGTATTAAAATATCAGATTAAAGTTAACATTTTACATTACAAATTATAACAAAACTAATCTAATAAAGGTTAATGTTTTCTCATTTGAAAATTGCACTAAGTACTCTAATTTCGTTCTGGTAATTTGCAACCTTGAAATTTGTACAATGTCGTCCACATATACGTCATCTCTTAATCATATAATCAGCTATCACCCCAACGACAGATCGCCTACTTTTAAGTCATTGATCGTCTACTGTGTCTAGTCCTCACTCATTTGCTGAATGGCGTCTTTAATGCCAACCACTTATGCAATGGTGCGGATAACACGTGCGATCGATTACACAGTGTTAATGGGTGGTAATCGATCGATTTAAACGTGTTTGTAGTTAGCAGACAGCCTTGTCTTTTATAAACAGAAAAAATCATTGAGGGCATTATTAGTGTAGCGCGAAGAACTGGTATCTATTTGAAGTAGAAAGATTCTCGATCAGTTACAGCCAAAAACATCAGAAAGACTCTATAGGTAATTTTGAATAGTAATAATGAGACCTAATCTAGCAGGATACTTTTTGCGGTTGATATTATGAGGATGTTTTAAACATTATATAGAATAAGATGATAATGAAATAGATAGCTAAAGAGAAGCTATGAATTATCCTTTAGATCAACACCATCAAGGAAATTTGAAATGACATTAAAAGCCCCTTGCAATGAAACGCCCACGCGGCAAGTTTACAACCCGTATTGCCCTTATGCGTAGAGTGATCAGTTCTTAATATTCATGCTATTAGTTTTGCGAATAGTGCGGATATTAGACACGGTAATAATCGGTTACTGCACTGCATACTGAATAAGTAGTTGAACACATTTGTTAGGCTCGTATTTATAAAGCGATCTCAAGATTGAGAGCAATATTAAGTATAAGATTTGACAGGCCGTTTTGTACTGAAATGACATCTCTGATACAAACTCAAACTCGCTGTCACTCTTGAGCGCTGATTATAAATGCGGGCCTTAGTTCCATACATACCTCTTATTGTGTGCTTTCACCTTAAAATTATTTGTGACTAACTTCAGTCGTCTTTCGTTGATTTTAAGTCATCATTCAAACATAAGTTAGGTTAGGGATTTAAAAAAAAAACGCTTTGTTATAAATTCATCAGCCAATTAATAAACGTCATGACAAAAAAATAAAAGAAACGCTGTAAATAACCTAAAATTATGACTGCCTCTGACATACCTACAGGAAAACAAAATTAATTCATTGGAATTCTGAGTAAAGTCCTAACCCCTTAGGTGCAAGAACCTCGTAAAAGGATAATAAAATAAAAGCCCGCTGTAGTACCAGCTCACATATTACAGGACCTTTGTGACTTGAGTGTTAAAAGTGCTGTCTTTAAAGGTCAGCTATAGGAATGTATTCAAGTCCTCTAATAGACGACTACATAAGCAATCTGCAAGTGCATCAGTGTCAAACCAACACAATACTGAGGCTTTTCTGAGCAAGTCTGTATTATCCGCATAAGTCCACTACTGTTTGAAATGGGCTTACCTCGATTGGGGTTTTGCAAAAATTGCTGTCACCATGATAGATAGGGCAAATTAGCGATCACTACTGCTCGTTCCCTAAACATTTGCCGTATAGTCGGCTTTCAGGACACCCGAGGGAAAATATTGGGAAAAACCCACAAACAACAAATCGAAATTTTTAAGAGTTCGACTTCATCATCAATATGATTAACGAATACAAAAGACCAACAGAATCCTAAACTGAATCCTTATTAGAAAGACCTTCATCCTCTAGTCCTGAAGAAACTCGCTTACCTTACATACCTACATAATATACATATGTATACATAAATAGGTAGGTAATTGTAAAGCACAGTTATATAGTAATTCACACTAGCGGAATAAGCTGATGTTCTTCGATACCAAGAAATGCTGTTGAGACGTGTTTATTGTCTATACAGTTGTGATTCAATTCAATGCAATTTGTATGACTTGATGAAGCCATCACGAAGATGTATAGTAGTTTGAATGATTAATTCGGTTTTATTCGGTTTATTGCTAAGGAATTCAGAAATAGAAAGAAATGAGATTGCTTTGTCTGTGTTCGAAAAACAGTATATCATTTTAGCAGTAAGTATTACTCGCCGCAGATCGGTTCACACGGTAGAAATTTTCAGGTTCCATGAAGATCAATTTGAACAAACACCATCTTTACAAGCAAATACCAGTGCATTGGTTCACACGGGAGATAGTTAATTAGTTATCATTCCATAAGTATCACTGATATAAACAAAAACCTCACAGTCTACTCGAGCAAGTACCAGGGCAGCATAACCGCAAACGGTTCACACGGGAGATAGCCGGGTTCTCGGAAGCTATTGCACGCGGCGAGCGGAGCGGCGCACGCACTTCCGCACGCCGCTTTGATGCAGCCTGCGCCGGCGCACCACTTGTAAACATGACAGCTTATCGCAACGCTGAAGTTACGCCTTATCGTGCAATTATGCCCTGCAAGTATTTTTAATTTGGAAGATCTGATTTCTAAACAAGTAATTCAGCAATATGGCAACCTAGTGGCGAAATACTCGATGTGTTGTATAATCTACCTAGAACAGAAATGGTTATTGTCTCATTTGATTTGAGGTCTATTAGTAAGTACCCTTCACCAAATCAGATCTATCCTGTAAATCCAACAAACGTATTTACCGCAATTACAATACAATCATTCTCCCTTCATCTCATTCATCACTCCTTTGCACTACCGAGAAAACGCAATCTCTTTTTGTTCATACGCCTTCCAATGCGCATAACGGGTGTCTTAATAACCTGGACCCTGAGGCACCTGTCTTGGGAACAGATTGGCCAAAAAAAGGAGGCGGGAGAAAGGTCAGGTGGTCCAAACTTAACGGGCAGCTGGTTACTCCTGTTGTGTGATTATAATTTTTAAAGGTTTCTGGAAAACTAGACATGATTATATTTCTGAAGCAGAAACGATCCAAAAAAATTCGAGAAAGGCTTATGATATAATAAAATGGTAGGCGACAAAAAAATATTTTGTTTAATGTGTGATAGAATTTTCTTAAATGTGAGTTGCCGAATATGTGAATGAGCTTGCGACACTGGAGCTCTCTAGAGATGTTCGTCCCGAACATTATTTATTTATGTTGTTTGTGAAGAATCGATCTATGTTGACGATCTTCTTGCTTGACCATTAGGTGGGTAGTGAGTGGGATGTGAAATATGAACATCAGAAGAAGAAGATTATTAAATTAAGTACCTTCATTTTATAGGTTGGCTTAAGTAAGGGCTCTGATCACTCAAATGACATTTTATACAATATTTTATGTCTTCATAGTAGGTATTACAATACAATAGACCAGTAGCTTTAAATCCCTATAAATCACTGAATTGTGTCATGATGTCATCTTGCACAATGATTGAAGATTGTCTTGAAAGCCTTGCCGAATTTCATACATTCATACAGACTCATACATTTTAATGTGTACGGGACAAAAACGCCGTCCTTATAAATATGTATGGGGAATTATGATACAATGGGACATGTTATGTAACTTATCCTTACGGGTTTACCAAAAAAGGGCTGGTAAAGAAATAAAATAATAAAAGGTAAGTAGTAAGTACTTGTCGGTGCCTTTTAAGTATAATAGATACGGTATTCTTGCTCTTGTCTATAAGCGTTTGCTTACTAATGCTTTTACAGCACTTTAGATAGCTAAACTGAATTATCGAAAGCTTAACATAAAACAGTCCGCCGTTTTGCATAATTTCCTTTCAAGTTTTTGTGCATAAAATCATCTATGTATGATACCTATTCTAAGTTACCTTGTTTAAATTCTCTGGAGTAATTTAATAGGTACCTCTACTGAATCCATTTATAATACCTTTTTGATATTTCAAAGTCTTACTTCCTTTATACTATCCCGAGTCGATGTTATGAAAAGTTCGACAGGAACGAGTATAAATAGCTGTATTTCATTTGCGTTGTTTATTTTTCTTATAAATGTTGTTAGGGTTCATTGTCTTTAGTGGTTCATAGAGAATCCAAAAAAAGAGTCTAAAACTAAACATGATTAAACCAGCTTTCTTTTTTACATTTTTTTTTACCGTAGCACTAATTTGTTCATGGAATACCTATTTAAGTATTTCTTTCAGAACAACTTTTATACCTAGTCGTAAAACTCCAAAAAAATCCAGGTATATTTTCTTCCATGCTGGACTGGGAGAGATAGAAAAACATAGAATGTGCCAGCTGCATCTCCTCCCGGGCATGCTGTAAAAACCAGCTAAGGGATTCGAGGGTTTTAGTGTATTGCAATTTAGGCGATGGGCTGACAACCTGTCACTAGTTATAGCAATACACATGACCATCTGAAATAACCCTCAAAACTTGTCAGACGTGGCGGAATGACCTTTCGGTCGTTTTTGCTCTGCCTACCCCATTAGGGATAAAGGCGTGATTTTATGTATGTATGTATGTATATTGATGACTTGTTTCAAGATTAGTGTCAAGGTCAAGGGTGGTAAATTATTTTTAGAAAATCGTCAGAAGCGTGCACTATGAATAAACATTACATTGTTTATGTTCTAAAACGCTAAAATCGAATTTGGTTCATCGATCGTTAGTTTAATTTCTAATTTATATTCAATCCATTAATGCCAAAGTGTAGATTCGTATAAAAATGCAATAACCTGCGATAATTCGCAGTTTAGAAAATAACACTCGACCGATAACTAGTTTGTTTTATTTTGTTAACACTATTATGGTAGTTAAATTGATGAATTTGCATAATTATTTAACTTCAGTTAAAAATTGGTAAAATCACGATCTTTGTTAGCCAGTGTTAAAATAATGTCATGATATTATGTTATGTATGCTCGGAACAGAAGTCCTAAACACAAAAGTTTTGTAAAGTAATAAAACTGTATCTATGCAGTAAACTGTAAATAAATAAATTCATGCTTTTAATTAACACTAAAATTATTACGATCGTGTCCTTACTGACCCGCAGAGGCATTTCATAAGTTCAGATTTAAGGTGATTCCTACCGGCAAATGGTTGTTTTTAAAATGATATAATTATCTCCTAAACGAATCAATGGAAAATTCTAAAAAAAATATACATCTAAGAAATTTGTTCACATTTGGAAATGTTCTAGTTCATAAATAAGTATGCTAAAGAAAATATGAAAGTAAAGCTGTTTTTATCAGTAAATTTGATATTCCTTCTAAACTATTAGCAGCGCTTTCACGGTTCCTTCGGGGAATTATCCGTATTATGGTTATCTAAAATTGGTCCATAGCATTTTTTAATCCGACGCTTAGTTTTTATGGAATTAGCTTTTTTGTGCGTTTTACGCACATTTTTGATGCGTAACCGCCACACCGTAGCGCGCGCTGATTTGAACGATATTCTAAGGCATTACGGGCGATGGTTGCATATCTTGAAATCAACCTTCTTAACTGCTGTGGGGTTACGCCTTAACCACAGACAATATAACCGGGCATTATATTGACTACAGCATTAACTAAGGCACTAAATTAGCGGGGCAGTTAACCATCTAATCTTAGTACTTTATCTAATGTTTGTCGCAATACTGACTCACTGTTGTAGTACAACATACCTTTATTAAGGGACAACTGGGCGTCTATTGAATCCAAGATTTATCTTAATAATAAAGATAAGACTTATATTTCTAAATTATGAACTAATCAGATGCTACGTCACGGAATAGAATTTGAGACCAGAAAGTTAGGGATGTTACCTACTAATATGAGTAAAAGCTTACAACTTTTCATTTTATGATTCAAGTTGGGACGTCTTAACTAGAACAAAAGATGTAGTCTGATGAAGTTTTTATGTCAATTCTACAGTATATTTCAGTAAGATTAGATAGATAGATTAGATCTATCTAATCTAATCTAATTAATCTAAAATAATAAAGCACATCTTTTGATCTCGTTAAAACTTTAGATTAGTTAGATTAGATAGATAGATTAGATCTATCTAAAAAAAAATCTTTTTTTCCACTTTATCTGTAGTTACTTCTTCACATTAAGTTTTAAACACTTTACACATTGCGGTCTTAAAAGACACGCAATAATTAAAAGTGACAAATTAAAATCTGTCTCAAGACAATAAAACCCAACGGTTGCTAATTATCCTCATGAAAAATGATCGTCTAAACATCTGTTATCCATTTTCGCGATGTCGTCTTCATGGCTGATCGCGTGGTCATGGGCATGGGAATATTTCAGGGGTTCCCATGGTTCTGGTTGATAGAAATCTTTGTCATATGTTATTTTTTTCTATATGCACCTATTTGTTTTGGCTTAGTATTGTAGTATTTGGCACAAAGACAATGATTTATTTTTGTGTTAATTCTTGAAATATGTAGATTGAAATTTCCCAAAAATATACTAAGATGTAGAGAAAATTTAGAGCTTCAGGATGATAATGACTGGTGCTCCTTGGTGGAGATGTATATGACTTGTGATGATGAAAATGATAATAAGAAAAGATCATAAAATATAGCTTACCTACATTATACATTCGTAATGTGTAAAATGTGGTTCAAAGAATTTGGATTGCAATTACTGCCTATATTAATAGTAGACTATGCTTTCACATTGTTCCTGTTTAGTACCAAATTCCTTCGCAACTACCTTACAAATATCTACAATAGCCTTGTCTAGTTATCCCTTAAATGTTTCAGAAACAGTTAACTTAGTGCGTTGTCGTTGTGAGTTATTCGCACAATTTGGCGCAAGCGCGGAATGCCGCGGCCGGGCCTTATTAGGAAATCATTATATCTAAGTAACTGGATAAAATTAGCTCTTAAGGAGGGAAGTACTCTAAATCGGGCTAAACACGGTCCGGCATTTCACTTTGTTATGATAGTTAATAGTTGAATTTTCAATAAATGTATGTACGGTTAGCTTCTCTAAAATATGGAGAACAACTAGATTCATAGATTTAACCTAAAAATACTATGATTACACCAGGAAATCATCAGAAATATCATGAAAAGCTGGCGTCTCAATGCCGAATTTCAACAACTGTGACATTTCTATGAGCTTAGAAACAGCAAATGTTATATCAAATTCACCGTATAATTATGAAGAACATCATAATCAACTCTGTTTTTCAATACTTTTTGTGTACATTGAGATATATGCAAAAATATATGAAATCGGCTTGAAACAGCCCCATGCTAGAAAAGGACAGAGCGCGCATTCTGTCATTGGTTTGAAAGGGACAGTTGCCGCGAGCACATAGACCCTTAAAACAATTTCATGCAAGTTGGAGAATATTATAGGACAGTTGGTATGTTGTGTTTGATTTTATAGTTTGTTATCATGCCAGACTATAAGCATAATTAGGTTTAGGCATAGGTTTTTCTAAGCTGACATTCTGATTAAGACTAAGTACTTACTTTTTTTTTTTTTTTTTTTAATTTTTTGTTTGCTATACATTTATTACATGGCATAAGTTATTTAATATTCTCCCAAACTTCAGAGAAGTTTATCGGGAGGTCCACAGTTACTGCGCGCAATAAACTAAAATTTTTACAAAGATAATAAACAACTAACTAAGTGATACTGATACAACTAAAATTAATTTAAATAAACCATTAGCTTATGACCAATACTAAGAAACATACCCATATTTTGACATTAGCAATATTAATCCTAGAAGTGTGGCAGTGAAGTTAGGCAGTAATATTACAACATATTAAACTAACTCTTACTAGAAGACAACAAAGTAGTAATTTTGCGAAATCAGAGAAATATTTATCGTGTTTATTTTACGTTCTGAGAACAAGGTTCGGACTATAAATGTCAAAATGGCGTTTAAAAAAAATGAGAGACGAAATAATTAAAAGTGGCGCTACGGCCGCAAATAAACTTTGTAGTTATTATTTATGCGTCCAGTTTGTAGTGGTAGGCACGCGGCCAAGTGTGTGTCAGGAATTAATATTATCTTGAACCCAACGTACGAGTAAATAGCAGGATCCAATGCATCACACAATGAGATATATTAAGGTCATAATTTCTACGTACACTGCTGTTTCATCTCTTCTATTTTTGTTTTGGTTCAATTAGTGTGGATTATATTTTACTTCTAAAAACTCTTTACGAGCACACGAGTGTCAGAAGTGAAAATTATTTGAAAGTTTTGCACCGCCGTGACGCTCCGCCGTGACGTGACGCGACGCGACCTTGAAATTTTACCCCTTAACGCGCCTAAAGGGGGTTCGCTTAAAAAAAAAACTATTTCGTCTTCTTTGCTCTATCTGTATGTATCATAATGTTGCTCTTTTATCATTACTATACTATACCTACCTACCCATAGAAATATGAGAAAGCAATGGACTTCAAAATAAAAACCTCTAGATGTCGTTGTTTTAGTATTTCTCAAACGAGTGATAGTAGGTTATTATTAAAAGTTAATTTGACGTGTGAGATTTTAAGCACGTGTTCGGGACTTTGACGTCCATTATCTTCTACTTTGATGCAATTAGGAACAGATAGGAAGAGACTTGGCTCATATTTCACATTATGTCGTTGAAGGGCTTTTTGTGTATGGGTGTTTTCAGAAAAAATTAAAGTGATATATATGTTCAAAAGAATTTTAAACATTAGACTTTCATGATTTTAACCGCATTAGTTAACATCTCCGACGATATTCGTCTAGGGATGGAAAACCAGAAGTTAACAGTGTTAACTTTACTTGATTTCAGCAACGCTTTTAACACGGTGGATTTCGACATTCTTCTTTCTATCTTGCGTTCTCATAACATATCTCCATCGGTGGTTGACTGGTTTCATAGTTACCTGTATGGACGCCGACAGCGCATACGCATTGAAGATACCTTCTCTGCGTGGTGTGACACTTCTGCCGGCGTTCCGCAGGGTGGCGTCCTGTCACCTCTTCTGTTCTCTATTTTCATAAATTCAATTACTCTTCCTCTCACTTCTTCCTATCATTTGTATGCAGACGATCTTCAAATTTACACACAAGCCCCACTTACTGAACTCCCGGACGCGATTGAGATAACGAACCGTGATCTCATGAGTATTGCGGAATGGAGTCGTTCTTTCGGATTGAAAGTCAATCCAACAAAAACGCAGACTATCATAATTGGTAGCCAATGGTTTGTCTCTCGTATAAAACACGACTTGTTACCGCAAATCGTGTTTGATGGCACTCCAATTCCCTTCAGTCGTAAAGTGAAAAATCTTGGAGTTATTTTTGATGACAGGTTCTCTTGGAAACATCACGTAGCAGAGGTAAGTAGGAAGGTGTTTGCCACGTACAGCTCGCTTAAGCGTCTTAAAAACTTGTTACCCACCAAAACTAAAATTTCTTTGGCACACTCACTTCTTCTGCCGATTTTGGATTATGCAGACGTCTGCTATTCAGATATATCTGTTCAACTACTGAACAAGCTGGAACGCCTGCAGAATCTTTGCATTCGATTTATTTTTGGTCTGCGAAAGTTTGACCATGTCTCCTCATATAGGTCCCAGCTTCAATGGCTACCTATAGCCCGTAGGCGGGACTGTCATATCCTCTCCCTTCTTTACTCCACTCTCTCCCATCCTAACACCCCTCCTTACCTAAAAAATCGCTTCATTTTTCATTCCTCCACCCTGGCCCGCAACTTGCGTGCTAGCAATAGCTTGTTGCTAAATCTGCCTCCCCACACTACCGATTTCTATGCTAAGTCCTTCACAGTGCGAGCCATCAAGCTGTGGAACTCCCTGCCCGAAGATATTCGACGAGCACCGTCTCTTGACACTTTCAAGGAGCGAATTAAGAAGCATTTTTTACAGGACCCATCTTAACCTTTTGTTCCTTTCACTTATTCTTCACTTCACTGCCTGTCATTCCCTTATCCGTTACTGATTGAAAATAATTATGCATTATCCTCTCTTTCATATAGTATGTATTAGTTTATTATAAGGTATATATTAGTCTATTTTATTATATCATATATTTTTGTAATAGTGTGTACCTACTCGTATAAGTATTATAAGTATTACTGTGTGTTGTCTGTAAATAGTTTAAATCTGCACTATCCCGCTAACTGCTACGTACTTTCTTATCACCTAAAGGTTGCCTGGCAGAAATTGCTACCTTAGCAATAAGGCCGCCTATGTTGTACTTTTGTTATGTTGTTTGTGTATTACTGTGTATTTGTCTCCTTAAGTGCAATAAAGTATTTGTATTGTATTGTATTGTATTTTTTATTTATAATTATGTTTAATTGTAATGTTTATTATGAATAAAAATGATTATGATTATGACTATGATTAATCATGAACTATACTTAATATGGTTTAGCAATTTAATCATAATTAATGTAAGTATATTCGGGTTTTGAAATATCACTTGAAAAAAGTTTAAAATGAAATTATAAAACATTTTTTGAAACATAAAATTTAGGAAACCTAGGAGATATCTATTTTGATGCGAATAAAAAAAAGTATCTTGGAAGCGGATCAAAGTCAACAAGACGGATGGACAGACAGTCAAAACTTTATTTGCTGTCACGTTCTATTTTAATATCTATACAGTTTTGAGCTAACTAGTGGAAATCATTATCCATCAAATATTGTATTTATTATGTGATAAGATAAAAACATAAACAAAAAATGTTGAGTTCGTGGTACCAGTCAAAATTGGCGTCTAGTTCTGGTATTCTTATTATATAAATTCTTTCACCATTTGAAAGCTACGTTCACCCTGAGTAACATGGACTACATTTTACTGCGGGAAAACATCGGTTTACCACGGGAAAACTCATTAAGCCTGAGCTGTCAGTAATCAATAATCATCATGATAGTGGACAAGGTATAGCCAGTAGAAGTGTTAGGTATAGCAACACGATGTGCATCAAAATAAATAAATGACGTAAAACAAATATGACTCGGACGAGCATCCAGCCAGTCATATGACATGACAGTGTGTTTTTATTATATTTTCTGTCAGATGTGAGATGTGGTGTCAGCCGAGCGGCAGATTCATGTCCGAGTTCTTTGAACTGTATCTATTCTTAACCCGATTTTTTATGTTTTGGTTTATAATACAAACTTTGCATGTTTTTATTACCTGGGTTAGGATTACAGCTGTAAACCTAACGATATGTCTAAAAACATCCAAATTTTTGGATTTTTGACAGCCAAAAAAGAGAAGGCAGAATCTAGAGAGGACTGGAGTTTACTTCATACTCAAGCGACAAGAGCTCTCTTCAGATCGGAAGAAAAAAGTGCGAACGCTTTAGCTTTGGTACTCCAATTTAATAGGTGGTAGAGCTTTGAGTAAAGCTTACTACTCAAAGCTCTACCACCTATTAAAACGGTCATGTAGACAGACGTATGCTAAGCTCCAAGACACTTGTCATTTCAAGGTCATCTGACAACTTCGCGGGTCATTCACGTTTACTTCAGTTTTGCCTGCAATTTTTTCGCGTTTTCCCAGCCTAATGTTGGGGTCCGCTTAGGTATATATCACACGG